>QJPP01004739.1:0-138675 GCA_003996215.1 Jaltomata sinuosa
TTATGTTTAGATGGTGAGTTACTAATCAAGCCATATGAACTTATGGATAGTGTAAGAAGGAGGAACAATGTGTCTATATTCTTGAATTTATTATACCAAAGTCAGAGAATCACATTCCTCACTTAAGGTCCAAAAAGTACAAAATTCGTTATCCATTACTTGGGACCTCTATATTTATACCACCGCCCCTAGAGCATAGTAAAAAATTAGAAAAGAAATTAGGGGTGCAATTCATAAGTTCTAAGCGAAAGGAAAAATAGCTCACTTGAAGCATAGTAGTATAGCTTCTTATTTTTATTTTTATAGGGTTATGTTCTTTTTTCTTTGTTTTGTTTTTTAGTTTTTGTGCAGATTAGGGGAAGTTTGAGTACCCGAATTTGAAGCTAAAGAAAATGGTTAAGCTTAAGTGTGAGATCGTGCGGCCCTTGATGAAAACTTACGATAAATCATGTTGTTAGCTAGGCCTTTGAGGGCCTCAGGGGAGTCTCCTCCTCCTCCTCCTCCTCCTCCTCCTTCTTCATTAAATTGCTTTGAAGACAAAGCATGATTTTAAGTTTGGGTAGAGAATCTTTCGAAAATTGTAAGTTAAGGGTGAGTATGCCATAGGATTTTATTTTATTTGAACCAAAAAAAAATACAAAAATATTTTTTAAAAATAGTTTGTTTTCCCTTTTTTTAGTTTTTTTAGTGGCATATTTCATCCACCCCTTGGTTTTTCTTATCTCCTC
This sequence comes from Jaltomata sinuosa, assembly GCA_003996215.1. Lineage (NCBI taxonomy): Eukaryota > Viridiplantae > Streptophyta > Magnoliopsida > Solanales > Solanaceae > Jaltomata > Jaltomata sinuosa. Next base: position 729 of record QJPP01004739.1, read on the forward strand.
CTCCTCCTCCTCCTCCTCCTCCTCCTCCTCCTCCTCCTTCTCCTCCTCCTCCTCCTCCTTCTTCTTCAATAAATTGCTTTGAAGACAAAGCATGATTTTCAGTGTGGGTAGAGCATCTTTCGAAAATTGTAAGTTAAGGGTGAGTATGCCATAGGATTTTATTTTATTTAAACCAAAAAAAATACAAAAATATTTTTTTAAAATATTTTGTTTTCCCTTTTTTTAGTTTTTTTAGTGGAATATTTCATCCACCCCTTGGCTCCTCCTCCTCCTCCTTTTGTTTTCCCTTTTTTTAGTTTTTTTAGTGGCATATTTCATCCACCCCTTGGTTTTTCTTATCTCCTCCTCCTCCTCCTCCTCCTCCTCCTCCTCCTCCTCCTCCTTCTCCTCCTCCTCCTCCTCCTTCTTCTTCAATAAATTGCTTTGAAGACAAAGCATGATTTTCAGTGTGGGTAGAGCATCTTTCGAAAATTGTAAGTTAAGGGTGAGTATGCCATAGGATTTTATTTTATTTAAACCAAAAAAAATACAAAAATATTTTTTTAAAATATTTTGTTTTCCCTTTTTTTAGTTTTTTTAGTGGAATATTTCATCCACCCCTTGGCTCCTCCTCCTCCTCCTTTTGTTTTCCCTTTTTTTAGTTTTTTTAGTGGCATATTTCATCCACCCCTTGGTTTTTCTTATCTCCTCCTCCTCCTCCTCCTCCTCCTCCTCCTCCTCCTCCTTCAATAAATTGCTTTGAAGACAAAGCATGATTTTAAGTGTGGGTAGAGAATCTTTTGAAAATTATAAGTTAAGGGTGAGTATGTCATAGGATTTTATTTTATTTGAACCAAAAAAAATACAAAAATATTTTTTTAAAATATTTTGTTTTCCCTTTTTTTAGTTTTTTTAGTGGAATATTTCATTCACCCCTTGGTTTTTCTTATGGCCTCGGTTCTTTTCTAAGGTGGAGCCCTTTGAACCGGGTAAAATATTTTTATGAGTAATTTTTTTTTAATTTATATTTTTAAGAATAGTTTTTTTTTTGGAGAGAAAAGAAAAGATCTTTTTTGGCTTGTTTGATACTAGCATATTTATGCCTGAGTTTGAGAAGAACTTTCTGAGAGTTCTTGAGTATAAAATAAAATAATAGACTTTTTGACACCTAGGTAAATGTAGTGACTTTGTATATAGCTTATTCTTATTTTGTAGTTTGCTACGACCCTATCTATCTTATAAGTAGAATTGATCCATCTTGATTGAAACTTGTGTCATGTGAGGTGAGAATTTCTTGCATATATTCCATGTTTTGCATCTTAATCTAGAACTTGCCCTACATGTTATTGAAGCAAAATAAAAACCATTGCTCTGTTTAGAAGATGATATAGGCATTCTTTGATATGTCTTGTAAATTTTGGCTTTTTCAGATATTATATCACTAGTTACCCCTTTGAGCCTGTAGCCTTTCGTTTGGTAGCCATATTTTTTGCCTTGATCCTTTTGTTAAATCCCTAATTTTTGCACCATGCTTCCTTAAGCATTGTAGCATGGACTATGATAAAATTATTAAATTTGAAGAAAAAGGATGGTTGAGTGAAAAAGGTGACTAGTGATAGTTACAAAGTGATGAAAAGGCCCTCTTAGAAAGAATGTGACATGAAAAAAAGGGATTTTTTTGGAAAAAAAATACGATTGAAGCGTTCTTGATATGATGAGAATTACTAGTGAAAATAATTGAAGAGAGGGATGAGAAAAAAGGGTGAAAAAAATGGGTGATGAAGTTCAAAAAGTGCAAAGTGCTTGGGGAAGTTTAATTCACTAATATATAGTTTTCTACCCGTCCCCTAGCCAACATTACAACCCGTAAAAGTTCTATTTGATTCTATTCGAGCATGCTTAATTAGTAGAGATGTACATAATGGGCAAGCCTATGATTTTTTGTGCATACATGTGAATTCTTTTGTGAGTGCGAGAGTTGTTCTTTGATGCTAAGTCCTTAATTTATATCTGATTCTTAAATTGAGTGTGTGGACTATTTCTTTTTGTGAAGGCACTTGTTTCATGATAGATAGGTGATTTTATTAGCTTTCTCTGATAGAATAGGTGAGAAACTTAATTTGATGAGTTAAAGTCCGTCTTTGAGGTTAGGAAGTTAGAAGTTTGTTGTTTATTTGTATATCTTGCATAATGATCGAGAAGTGTACTTGATGTTGTGATTTGTTACATGGACTAATTGTTTGTATCAATCAAAGTGGTGGTATTCCTAGTTTTTTTAGATGAGCTTTAATGCTTGCTCGAGGACGAACAAGAGTTTAAGTGTGAGGTGGTGATGTCAGGCTAAAAATACCTATATTTAGTCATTATTTACCTCATATTTAGTCTTTTTATTATCGTTTTTGAGCATTGATTTTATAAATTATTCTTATATTGGGTATTTATATTTGTAGGATTAAATTGGTGAAAAGATGAAGAAATTTGGAGAAGAAACGAATTAAAAATGAGAAATCATATAAGGAAATCAAGCAGACAGCTTAATGGATTAAATTTTATATATATATATATATATATATGAGCAACCCATCATTATGCAATTGAAATTGCAATTCCAACTGAAACTTGCCACGTGGCAGCCAATGTCACGCTATAAACATTTAAGCAGCGCCAGCAGCATCATACGCACTGGCATCTCCCAATTTAATTGGGTTTTGGTTTCCCAATTCATTTTGGACTCAATTACTTTATTTGAGGCTTTTTTCTACATATATAAATAGTCCATAAGAATAATTTTGAGAGAAGAACCGATATACATTTTATTTTTTAACTTTGTAAGCTAGGAAGAGCTAAGAACCGCCGTGGAGGTCGGAGAATTTTAGTTTTTTCTATTCTTCTCCTTTATTATTTATTTATATTCTTGGATTATATATTTTTTACTTGGAAGTAATTTTCATGATTAATACAAGTAAGTCTTTTATTATATATTATTCTATGATTCTTGAAAGCATGAGTAGCTAGATACCATAACTAGGATTGTGGGAACCATGATGAATTAAAAAACGTAGGTTAAACAGTTAATGATTCTAGGGCGGTGTTTATGCATGTATTGTTCTTCCCTTCACTTTGATTGCTTTTTAACGATTGCTGTCACAACCCGATTTCTCAGGTCATGATGGCGCCTACGACCCCCCAGTAGGCGAACCAATCCCTGTAGCTTGAAATGGTTAGTAATGGGCTACTACTTAACCAATACGCACAATGGACCGAAATAAGTGGATGCCGAATATAAAGATAAGACAAAGCGGAAGCAACAACCCGAAATATATATACAAATGATACTACACTAACACCAAGACTTGGTATCGATAGTACAGAAGCTTCTAATAGAATACAAGTGCTAGAAGTAACAAAATACAATATAAATCTGTCTCCGAAATTACAAGGAGCAATAGTGCCAAAAGATGAGATGTGGTCAAACCCCAGCCGTCGAGAGCTCACCCTAGTCTCGAATATCCCAAAAGTCGCACGAGTCTCCAATGCGATCAACGGCGAAAGCTCACACTAATGTCTGCACCAAAAAGATGTAGAAGTGTAGTATGAACACCAAGACAACGGATACTCAGTATGCATCATCGGTCGACTGAGCGCATATAAGATATAAAAATAGTAATAAGCAGAACACAAGAAAGCAGTCACGGAAGCAAGGAAGAAGCACAAGGAACTAGCACAAGGAGCAATCAACCAAGAGTTTCAAGTATACATGCTAGCACAAACATATACATAACACAAAAACACAAGTGTAAGGAAGAAGAACACACCTGGAATCCTTGCAACAATAGTATATAAAAGGAGAGAGCGTCAGGAACATGGCGATATACCGGTAACCTCAAGTAAAAGGAAAAGAAGGAAAGCAGTCTAACATACTCAAGATGGAATCAACAAGCATAAGGAAATCATAACACCAATCCAACTTCAAGATAGCCTAAAAAGGGATCCACCTCACAAGTACAACCCTAGGATGCAATAACTAACCCACAATAACCGAGAAATACTACTCAAATCCTGATAAGAATGGAACCAGAAACTCACAATCTCCTCAAAAGGCCACACAAAAGTGTCTCAATAAGATAAGACTCCCTAGCCCTCTCAACAATCAAAATCCCACAATCGGAGCCTCAACAGGCTAATAACCGCTAAATCACCAAGAAACAAGGACTATAACCAGCTTTATAAAGTGACAAGAGTAATCTAAACTACCTACAGTCCCAATGGCCGCCCATACAACCGAGGAACGCAATCAAGTGAAAACAAACCCTCCGGCCGCCCATACAACTAGAGCGTACACTGAACACACATCAAACAAGGGTGGAATTTCTAGTGAAATATGCATGATGATGATAATGATGGAACCGGTAATAGTAACCCTGTATGCACCTCCCCCCGGCACTTCGGTAGGAACACCCATAGTGGGACGTACCCGCTATACACCATCCGACATTGTATACCCCTCCTCCGGCACGCTCAGCCCTTTGGCCAGGTCCTAGAACGGTAGGGCCCATGGAGGCCCTGACCACATACAGTAACGAATGCGAAATCTCAAAGAACAGAGCCTCGAAGTACATGCCTGGAATTGAACCAGGTCTAAAACAGTAGTAGTAATCTCAAAAGACCCTCTCAAAGGGTGCCCGAAGTATACTCCGGTCTAAATCAGTGATAAAAGTCTCAATAACCCTCTCAAAGGGTTCCCCATAGCATATTTGGGTCTAAATCAGTAAGAAATCAGGTCTAGTGCTCTACCCAGCAGAGCCTAGTATCAGTAAGAAATCAGGGCTAGTGCTTTGCCCAGCAGAGCCTAGTATCAGTAGGAAATCAGTGCGAAATCATCCAAAATCTCATGTCGTCATTAGATTATACCAAAAATGGGCCCTCGGGGCCATGCAAGTTTAGGAAAAACCATCTATAGTGGCCCTCAGCCAAAACAGAAGTAAAACATGCAGGAAAAACCTTTTTCATGGATGATATGCTCGCACACAAACATAAATTAGCCCAACGGCTCACAAACATTCCTATAGGTCCTGCACAGGCTCCACAGCTACTCAACAAACATAAACATCCTAAAAGGATATCTCTATGTCCGGGATTTGCGAACATTTCCAAATTACCCACCGTCTATGTTCCAGAGTCAATACAAGGCCACACAGGACCACAAGGGTGATATACAATATAACGTGAATACTACAATCAACGTACGAAATAAACGAACAGAAAAGGCAGACAAGGTCTGGGGTACCAACCTATAACAACCCACCCAAGGATGCTAATTAATGCAGTTATAGCCTATATACGCAGAGTCTAGGTAGGGAAAGTCATAACCTACCTGTCATCCAACGAATAGCTACTGGGACGGCGTCATCCAGGTTCAAACTGCTCCGAGAAACTCCAAATTGTGAAACCACTATAAATACAATAATCTATATGTCAAAACAAGACTAACGTTACCCATAATGCCATAAACATAACCGGGTTGAAATTCGGGCCACAAACGGGCCCGTAGGCCCCATAACCCAAAACCAGAAACAAAAAACACATATATGTTCCTTACAATCCCGGGAGCACATGCTAAGAAATTAAGCGGAAATGAATAACAACTGGGGCTCAAAACAGCCCGCTCAAGTCAAGAATTAAGCATGGAATTTCAAGAAATAATTCCGGAAATTAATCAAAAGAAACTTACCACCACGAGAAGACGAGCTAAGGAAGTGAGAACTCTGAATCACTCGTCATGAGAAGCTCAATAGGGTAGATTCTACAAGTAATTCCAAGCTTTTCAAGGTAAGCAACAATGGAGGATTTAGGAAAACAAGAGAAGAAAAGGTTGGGAAATAGACTTACCAATCGTCGAGGAACCACGGATTATCGAAGACCAACAATTTCCCGAAGCTAGGAACTGATTAGGAGCAATTTAGGGAGTGTTTTAGGTGCCTAAAAGTAGAGGAAGTTGAGAAATAATGGCTGTAAAAATGATGGGCTCAGCTTAAATAGCTGCTGGAAATTACACTTCGCGAAGGCGACCAAGGCGTCGCCTTCGCGAAAAGCAAAAAGGGAGGCTGGCCAAATGCCCTTCGCGAATGCGGCCAAGGCCCAACAATGCGAAGAACAAAGTTGGGGAAGCTGGAAATCGTCCTTCGCGAATGCGTCCAGCCCTCCGCGAACGCGAAGAACAAAATGGCCCATGACAACAACCAGCTGTCAAGGCAGATTTTTCACACTTTGGGTCCCCGGGAACGCATCCGGGGTCCCGCGAACACAAATGACCTGAGCTATTCGATTAGAAATGGCGTTCTAGATCCAATTGAATTGATGAAAATCCCATTGGAGGTTGATTTAATAAAAAGTGGCCCCCACACCCAAAATTAACCTTTAGCCAACTATTTCCAAAACAGAACCCAATGGCCGAAAACAAGTCTGGAAGTCTCAGGACCTGAACCAATGGTCCCTCTAGCCTAAACTTGACATTCCAAAGCTAACGGCACTGACAGAATTTTCATTTGAGGTCATCCTCTCTTACTATTGACCAAAGTCAACCAAATAAGTCCAACTGCCTAAAAACACAAAATGAGAGAGAATTCCAAGCTGAAAAGCTCTCGGATCCCGACCAAAGGTTCTACTAGACCAAATTCTACTATACGGAGCTAACAGAACTGTTAGAATTTGATTTTGAGCATGTTCACCAAGAATATTGACTGAAGTCAACGATTTCAAAAGCTTTAAGCTCTAAAATAAAGAACGGCCAAAAAGACCAAATCAATGGCTCGGGCACTGAACTACCAGTCCCAGCAAACCATAAATGACTTAGGGCTGCTACAGGCAAGCTCTAACGGTACAAGAAAGGCGAACATGTGTAAATGACCAAAAGGGTCATTACATCATCCACTACTAAAAAGACTTTCATCCCCGAAAGTCAGGAAAGAAGGAAAGACTAGAGATTAAAAGAACAGCGGATACAAAGCTCGTGCTACTCTCTCGGACAACCTGGGTAGCCTCCTCGACCGGACGACACCCAACAGAAAAGAACTATAGAAAGCAACCAAGCCTAACCTTCTTACTAGCCAAGTTAGATTCCAAACTTAAACTCCAAAATTCCAAGGGACTGCCAACCCAAACTGAACCTCGAAAATCTCAACCGGCAAACACTGACACAACACCAAAACCAGAGAAGTAAGGCAATCAACACACAGAACTCGAATCTTCGAAACCACAACCAAATTTACCAGAAGAGCCGTCAACCCAAAACTCTAACTTATGAACCCATTGATCCGTAAATCTCTTTTATTTTGAACTGAATCATGTTGCAAGACCAACAGAAAGCTGCATACAAGTCGAACACTCAAGCCACTCTTGAAATATCAACTAACACACCAGAGATCCATATTTTTAGTAGTGGATAATGTAATGACTCTCCAGGTCATTTTCTATTTTTTGTCCTTTTTCTGCGTTTCAAGCTTTCCATCAGTGGCTACAAGTCATTTATTACTTGCCGGGACTAACGGTTCGGTGCTCGGCCCATTTGTTAGGTCGTTATGACCATTTCCCTATTTTAGAAGTTGAACTTAGAAAATCTTTGACTTCGGTCAACTTTATTGGTAAACATTCTCAAAATCGAATTTTGACAGTTCCATTGGCTCCGAAATGGGGATTTTGGTCTAGTAGGACCATTGTTCTGGGTCTAAGTGCTTTCGATTTGGTTTTGTGTTGCTTTCTGTGTTTTCAAGCTACTTTGGCTGGTAGGGTTGACTTTGATCAACAATAGGAGAAGACGGCATCGGATGGAAATTTCGTCAACGTTGTTAGCTCTGAAATGTCGACTTTGGACTAGGGTAATCATTGGTTTGGGTCCCGGGACTTCCAGACTTGTTTTGCGGTATTGAGTTCTGAGTTAATTTTGGGCATGGGGCCCACTATTCCTTAAAACAATCTCCATTGGGAAATTCGTTAATTCTGTTGAGTCTGGAATATCGTTTCCACTCTAGTAGCATTATTAGTATGTGAGTATCTGGTTCCGATTGTGCCCGGAATACCCCGTAAAAGATTTGAAATTGCTGGTTTTTGTTGCAGGCACAGGCCTTCAGCGCTATCGACCTTCAGCACCATCGGCTCCCAGGGCAGCGCGAACGCACTAGCAGCACCAATGGCGCCAGCCTGAGCCCAGGCTTATAAAATCCTATTTTCTCATATTTTTTTTCCAGCATTTTCTCTCATTTCTCTCAACTCCAACTTCAATTCTCTCAAATCCAATTTCTCAAAAATAGTGTTGGCTCATGGAAATTCTCCAAATTGACGTTTAATCTCACTCCCTCATCATTTGGTAAGCTTCTTCTTTCTCAAGGTTTGTTCTTCTCCTTAAGCTTAAAACTTCCATTGTTAAGGTTCTTACAAGCTTGGGTTTTGCTTGGGCTAAAGATGCATTGGTTGGTTTGATTGTTCGTGGTAGCTGTAGTTCCGGTCCGTGGTCGATTCTTGCTTCCAAATTGGTACGTTTCCGCCCTTGAAAATCGTTAATTCTACACTTTTGTTCTCTTGAATTAGTAGCACTTCGGGGCTATTTTGAGCCCCGAAACGAACTTCGTTCGCGCTCAAATTTTGAGCATGGGTTTCTTAATCCACCGCGGGCATAATTGTGAATTTTATTTTTTGTTTCTTTGTGCGGGCCCCGAGGGTCATTTTTTGACCCGATTTCTGGCCTAATTTTTTGTATAGCAATATGGGTGTCATTCTTCTCGTCTTGACACCTGGATTGTATTCTTAATAGCATGTCAGCTTTCTGAGGTTGTTCGAAAGGGGAAGGCACGTGAGTGACAGTTCGTGCTTGCAGTTCAGCCCCGAGGTAGGTTATGGTATACTTTCTAGACTGAGCTTAGTTAGATTATATATATTTATATGTTACTAGAATGTTAGGTTAGATTTTTGATAGACTTAAGCTTAAATCCTGTTTATCACTTTAAATTGGCCATTTCGGATCATAGTTTAGAATTACCATGTTTATCCTTAGCCTAGGAGTTTGTAGTATCGTCGTGGCTAGCTTAGAATCCCTAGTCTGCTTTTAGGAGGTTTTAGAGGTAGAGTAGAGACTCTTGGTGTATTTCGCTTTATCTTTCGGTATTATTCACTTACTTATACCGTTGTGTGTAACTGTGCGCCCGAGGCCATAGCTTGGATTTGGACGGAGCTCCAGGTCAGTTCTCTTGGTTTGGAGGGTATTTTTCCCTGTTTTTTGCCTTGTTGTGTATGGTTTCCTCTGGTTTGGCTATTTCATTCTCATATTGCATTACACATTGTGGACACAGAAAAGAAGCATTTTTCAAAGATTTTTGGTTTAAAATGAGGTTTACTACGGCTACGGTGAATTTGGGATTTGAATTGGAGTGTATTGGATTTTACTACGTGTTTTGGAAGGAAAATGGGAAAATACTTTTTTATGCATCACCTATAGTTTGATGCGGTATTTTAGACCTCCGATGCGATATTCTGAGTTATTACCTTCCGTTCATCTACACATATATATATATGCATAGTCCGATGCGGTATTTTGGGTGTTCGATGCGGTATTCTGGGTTTATATTGCATTCATATATTATATCATTTTCCATGGCATTGCATTGGTTTTGGTGCTTTTGAATTATTGTTGATTGGGTTGGTTCCTGATGTTGCCTTGTTCTCTATTGGCTTTATTGTTTCGACCTTCGGCTTTATAACTAGATTTATGTGGATCCCTGTTCCTTGCTTATTTTCCTGTAATTTATTATATATATATTATCTTTCTGCGCTCGGTCAGCCTATGATGCCTACTGAGTACCCGTTGTCTTGGTACTCATACTACACTCTGCATCTTTTTCTAATACAGTACCTAGTACGAGCCAACCCCACTCATCCTCCCTTCATTTAAGGCCTGTTGCAGTTCAGATATTGGTGAGTTCCCAGCGCTTTGGAGACTTTACATGCTTTCCATCTTATATATTGTGTCTATATTTTGTATTTTGGATAGACAGAGTCTTTTGTATAGCTACTCCTTGCTTTAGTCGCTCTTGTACTAGTGACACCAGGTCCGGGTTGATCCTCGTGTATATTTTATCTTTTCGGTCACTTTAGGGCCATCTTTTGTATATTTTGTACGATGGAATGTATATATGCTATTGGCCCTCTCTTTCCATTGATATCTTCCACTTTTCCTTATTTTTACTATTTTTGTTATCTTCCGCATCGTTGGATTTGGCTTGCCTACCGGGGGTTATGAAGGCGCCATCATGGTCCGATTTGGGTCGTGACAATTTTCCTCCATTCTTTTAAGCTCCAAGCTTCCAAATTCTTAAGGGCTAAGTCCAAATCATTGGGGTGGTTAATTCTTGGTCTGTGATCAATTTTCCGACTTCTATTAGTAAGCTTTCTTCGTTAATTTCGGTAATTTCCCCATTTTTAATTCTAGTTGATTCTTGAAGGTTGGGGGATGTTTTGGACCCTTCCTCTCCTCATTTTCGGAGCATGCATTCCTGGCAAGGTTGGGAACCTCGTGGAGAATTTTGTTTTCGTTAATTTCTGTGGTTTCTCTTTTAAACTTCTCCTTGGAACTAGTGGACTTGGGGGCTAATTTGTGCCCTAAAACGAGTCTTGTTCACGCTCAACTTTTGGGCATGGGTTCCTTAACCTATTGCGAATATAATTGTGAATTTTATTTTCTATTTTATTGCGCAAGCACCGAGGATCATTTTCCCACCTGATTTCTAGCCCAATTTTCTGTATAGCAATGTGGGTGTCATTTTGTTTGTCTTGACAACTGGACTATGTTCTTTATAGTGTGGTAGCTTTTTAAGGCTATTCAGAAAGGGAAGGCATACGAGTAGTAGATCGTGTTTGTTGTTCAGCCCCGAGGTGGTTTACGGTTTACTTTCCTAGATTGAGTTTAGTTAGATTTTATATCTTGTATATTACTTGAATGCTAGGTTGGATCTTAGGGTAGTATTGGGCTTAAATCCTGTGACTTGTAATAAATTGGTCATTTCAGATCATAGATTAGGATTATTATTGTTATCCTTAGTTTAGGAGCTTGTTGTATTGTTGTGGCTAGAATAGAATCCTCAGTATGCTTTTAGGAGGTTTTAAAGGTAGAGTAGATGCTTTTAGTGGTTTTCGTAGTTATTTTTGTTATTTTCACCTTATTGTCGGTTGTGTGTGTAACTGTGGGCTCGAGGCCATAGCTTGAATTGGATGGAGTTTCAGGTCAATTCTCTTATTTGGAGGATGTTTTGCCCTGTTTGCCTTGCTTGTGTGGTATATTCTTTGGATTTGGAAAGTTATATGCTCATACTGCATTTGCATACCTAGTGGTACAGAAAAGAAAGATTTTCAAGGTTTTTGGTTCAAACTTGAGATTTACTATGGTTATTAGGATTTTCGAATTTTAAAGGAGTTATCTTGGGTTTTTCTACTGATATTGGAAAGGAAAGGAAAAGTACTACTTTTATGCCAGTCTAAGGGACGCTCCTGGACCTTTCCTCCATTTACTTTTCTATTGATGAGCCTGATGATTGATTCGTGGCACCTCGATGATCACATATCCAAGTTTTACTTTTATGCATTTGTTGATGAGCTTGTTGTTAAATTTTGAGCTCTCTAGTGTGCCAAACACCGAGTTTTTACTTTTATACACTCATGCATCACATCATCCCTCATTGCATTGCATTATGCTTGAGTGTACTTGGATTATCTGTTGCTTTGATTTCATTTTTTAGTTATTACCTTCTTCTCGGTTAGCTCAGTTGGTTTTGTTTTCAGTTTTATAACAAGATTTAGATGGATCCCTGTAGTTAGCTTACTTTTCTGTAATTTATATAATATATTATCTTTTTACGCTCGATTAGTCTATGATGCCTACTGGGTACCCATTATTTTGGTACTCATACTACACTTTGCATCTTTTTCTGATGCAGCACCTTGTACGAGCCACCCTCGTTGATCTTTCTATCATTCGAGGCCAGCTACTGTTTGGATCGTGGAGAGCTCCTAGCGTTTTGGAGACTTTTACTACTTTCCATTTATCATTCTGTCTATATTTTATATTTTGGATAGACAGAGTTTGTCGTATAGCTACTTCATACTGTTAATACTCTTGTACCGGTGACACCAGGTCCAGGTTGGTTCTTGTGTGTATTTTGTCTTCTTGGTCACTTTAGGGCCATTTTTGTATATTTGTTACAGTTGGTACGTATATATACTATTGGCCCTATTCTCCGTATATTTCTCTTCCACTTTCCTTATATTAAACTGCTTTATTTATCTTCCTTATTATTGGGTTGGCTTGCCTACCAGGGGGTTATGTAAGCGACATTATGGCCCAGTTTTGGGTCGTGATAGAGTGGTATCAGAGTTCTAGGTTCATCGGTCTCTCCAGTATAAGAGCAAAGTGTCTAGTAGAGTCTCGTAGATTAGTGCAATAAAGTCCATATCCTATTTGCGAGAGGCTACAGGGTATTATTAGGAAAATTTCCTTATTCTTGGATCCTTATCATGCATCCTTGACTCTATCAACTTTTAAATTTCATTTGTTCCATTCCTTCTCAGATGCCTAGGATAAGTACAACAACGGGTGACGATAAGGCTTTTGCGCCTGTTGCTTCAGTGTTTTCTCTAGCGCCATGACTTCAGAGTGAAAGCTTACTGCATCAACTAAGGGGTGTAGGGCCAGCCCATCCTTCGTTAGGATATATGGCTACCCGTGTTCTTCAGGACACCGTGGCTAGGACTCTGAGCCTTTCAGAGGGTGTATCAGTATCATAGGTAGGGGCAGCACCCGGTTCTTTGACTGGTGCTTCAGTTAGGTTTGAGGTTCTAGGTCTTCAACAGGGTTGTATGATGATTTTGGAGTATGAGGCAAGATTTCACAAGGTGATTAGGCACACTGCTAGGACTGTGCCTACAGAGTTTGAGAGAGTTCAGGGTTTTGTTGGAGGATTGATTTTACTGCTCTATTTGGCGCAGAGCGCATAGTGACAGTCGAGACTACCTTTCTTCAGGTGGTTGATCATGCTTGGGCTATTAAGGGGTTATATCACGAGGCATATGGAGGTAGTGGTAAGAGGCATCAATGTCAGGGTAGGTTTTGGGGTTTGCATTCAGAGAATGTAGGCTATGGTGGCCAAAGAGGTTTAGTCGGATTCTCTCATTGGGGCACTTCTGGTAAGGGTTACTATACTTGTGGTGAGCAGGGATACGTTTCTAGGACTTGTACGAGATTCAGAGAGTTTCACCCCCTCCGCATTCTAGCTTTATGAGGTGCTTATTCAGGTTCCATAGGTCATGGTAGTCATTCTGATTCAGCCATGTCTTCACAATGGAGTATGTTTGTCTGGGGTTGTTTTGAGTGTGGCGAGATAGGCCACTTTGCTAGAGAGTGCCCATTAGTGTAGCACCCTAGGCAATGTGATCAAATGGTTCAGTCCCTCAAGGCTCTAGCACCACCAGCTAGAGATGGTGTATAGGGTAGTAGGGGTGGTCCCCAGGTGGCTAGAGGTTTTGTGCAGGGTAGCGGGGGTGGTCCCCAAATGGTTAAAGGTAGCTTTCAGCCAGGTGGTTCAGGTATCCATCTCGAGTCGATAGGCACCATGTATCAGATCAGGGCTCCCTTGGGTTGCTGTGATTATGGAGTGATTGGTTACTTTTCTAGAGATTACCCCAGCGTGGTATGATCGGGCCTTCAACATCGACTACTCAGTACAGTGATAGACATAGTCAATTCTATGGCCCCCTTGTTAGGCCATAGGTGGAGGTTCCAGACATCGTTGCTATAGGTAAAGTGTTTTGATACCATCAACTATTGCTGGTAGTGTTTTCCTTGTGGATCTAAACTTTTTCGTGAGTATGTATATATGGCTACATATTTCTTGTTTTGGTATTACTATTCAAGTCTGTAGTATTTATGCATGTGATTTTCTCGGTGGTTGAATTATTTTTAATAGTGGATAGGGTGTGTTGACTTTGGGGAGGTGACTACCTGGGGTTTTGACTCGTGGATAGGTCTTGTTCGCTTTATTTCTGGTTTTTGCTGTGGTTCTAGAATTGGTTTGAGTAATTCAATTTCTAGCAGTCTAGGGTAGTTGTTGCCTAGTCCATTGTCTAGTGTATTCTTAAAATCTTTCAGTTAGTGTGGTGTGGTACCGGTAGCTTTGTGTTAGGGAAGGTTGTTCTGTCTTAAGGAGCATGGTGTTGGTTAAGCAGGTGGGTATCAGGTGGCTTTGCTTTTCTCAAAGCTTAGAGTTGACCCTCTTTAATTATTTTGCTTAGTAAGTTAGCAAGTATATAGGTCGTTTTTGTGGTTTTCCTCAGTTTCTAGTTTGGTTGAGTTTGGACTGTAGCATTTTGGTTGAGTTGGGCATTCGGCCTATTCTTATTCTGTCTTATCGAGTGTCGTTAGTAGAGTTGTGGGAGCTAAGGGAACAGCTCCAAGATCTCCTGAGAAAGAGTCTAATCAGGTTTGGTGTATCTTTGGAAAGGGTTCCATTTGGTTTAAAAAAGGAGGAAGATGACTCCTTGTATGTATGTATGGGTTACTAGTGGCCGACTGAGGTGACGACTGAGAGTATGCTTTGGGTTGTGTATTGATGACTTGATTCGACCGAGTACAAAGTGTAGTGGCATTTTCCTTGGATGAATTCGAGGCTAGGATTCATTCTAGTAGAGATCGAGGTGGTAGGCTTTTCTAGTGCTACCTCTTGGGACTTGTTGCATTAGTTATGATTTCCTTGTTATATTCTTTGGATAACCCTGGTCTCAGTAGCATCTACGAATTGGTAAAATCATATATTCAGAGCCTAATTAGCTCCACTTTCTATAGTGTTAGTCGGTGGTGTATGAGTCTACTTAGGGGTTTGACAGAGGCATTGATTGGCAATTGGAGTTGGGTTTCAGAGTCTTGGGCTAAAAGGTTACTTCAGATGGTTCGTGGAAAGTTCTCTTCAGTTCTAACTTTTGTGATTCAAAAGGCAGTAAGTGCGGAGAACTTAGCTTCTCTATTTAAGTTTTGGTATGGTCGTGGCCTTGGACATCCAGTCCTTGGCTAACCGTTTAGCTAGGTTTGATTTGTCAAATTCTAGCAGAGTTCTTACCAACGTAGGCCAGAAGTTATGGTATGATGAATGCTTTCAAAGTTGGTGGTTTGGGTACTGGTGTAGTAGAGCGGGTGTTTTGAGCCACAGGGTGAGTTAGGATATAATGAAATTTTCAATAGTTAGGTGGAAACCTTGGACTTCAGGCATCTTTCCATTTACCTACAGTGTGGTTTGACTTGATATTCGCGGCATGGTGGACTTCTTTCTGAGGAGGCTGGTAAGGTGAGCTTAAATTCAGATGGTGTTTGAGTATTTAGAGAGTAGCGGTATTCATAGAGTTTGGAGCTTAGTTGATATCTACAAACTTTGTGGTAGGCTTACCACACTCCTTGCAGAGATTGAGTTTGCTATGGGTCTTCTTAGACAGGTTGCCTTAGTTCATTCACTCTCAGCCGAGTCAAACTTGACATGATTCAGCGATACTTTGTTCGGCAATTGGGAGGTTTCTCTTCAACACAAGGTGCTCATCCATGTCCTTCTCGACCCTGGTGTGCAAGTTTTAGTTGGGCTTTGATGGTTGGTTCAGCTGGGTTCAGATATCGATATTGATCTTAGCAAAGGTATCCATTCAATGGTTGATGGTCATTCAGGGAAGATTACTATAGCTTTTGAGGGTGTGCTTGGGGTAGGTATCTTGGATGTCAGAGGCTAGTAGACTAGAGTTTGGCTTGGATAAAGTTGGAGTCTGAAGGTGAACTCATTCGCGGTTGAGTATAGCAGAAACTATGGATCTCCAGTGGGTTAGTTGATGTTTTGATAGTGGCTCGAGTGTCTAACTTGTGAGAAGCTTCATAGTTATGGTGCAAAGATTCAGGTTAGATAGAAAGGTTTTTGCGAATCAAGGATTTCATGAGTTAGAGGTTTGGTTAGTAGCTTTTAGGGTGAGCATGGTTGTGGTATCGAGGGTTCAAGTTTCGTGTATTGATCGCCTTGGTTCCCTTGGTTTTGGTGTTGTGTCGGTGCATTCTGGTTGAGTTCTTAAGGTTTGGCCTGGTTGATAGACCTTTGGATTTTTGATGTTTTCTTGGTTGGAGTTTAGCTTGGCTAGTAATGGGTTAAGGTTTGGTAGCTTTCCATTAGTTTAGCTCTATTAGGTGTCGTCTAGTCAAGGAGGTTACCCAGGAGACCGGGAGAATGGTGCAAACTTAGTATCTATCTTTTTTTGAGTCTCCGGGTGTTTCCTTTCTTCAAGTTTTGAGGACGAAAGTCCTTTTAAGTAGTGGTCGTTGTAATGACCCTCTGGGTCATTTTCCATTTTTCATAATTTTTCTGCATTTAACTTTCTCGCAGCGGCTACAGGTCATTTATAACTTGCCAAGACTAACTGTTCAGTAACCGGGCCATTTGTTAGGTCGTTATGACCATTTCCCTGTTTCAGAACTTGAATTTAGAAAATCTTTGACTTTGGTCAATTTTCTTGGTAAAGGTACTCAGAATTGAATTTCGACAGTTCTGTTAGCTCTAGAACTGAGATTTTGGCCTAGTGGGACCCTTGGTGGAGGTCTGGGAACTTTTGATTTGGTTTTGTCTTATTTTCTGTGTTTTCAAACTAGTTTGGCTTGTAAGGTTGACTTTGGTCAACATTTAGAGAAGATAGCCTCGAATGGAAATTCCATCAGCTTTTTTAGCTCCCGAATGCCGACTTTGGGCTAGAGGGACCTTTGGTTCGGTTCTTGAGGCTTCCGGACTTGTTTTGGACCATTGAGTTCCATTTTGGAAAAGTTGGTTTGGGGTGTGGGGCCCACTTCTTGTTAAATCAACCTCTGTTGAGATTTTTGTCAATTCCATTGAGTCTGGAATGCCATTTTTAGTTGAGTAGCGTAGTTCATTTGTGTTCGCGGCACCCCGGATGCATTCCCAAGGGTCCATCCGAGAAATTTCTCATGTTGGCATGGTTGTTGGTTGTTGGTTGCTTTCATGGCACCAGCCAGGCCTACACCCACGCATGGGCATGGACGCGTGTTCACAATAGTGTCAACCGAGCCCCTTCCCCTCTTGGAATATGCCTGTGTGTCGCCTGGGCCGCGTGCGAATGGTCGCATGCGCAGTAGCCGGCTTGCGTGTGCGCTGGGCAACACCTGGCGCGCTTGGCCTACGCCTGCACGTTGCCTGGGCGGCATTCGCGCTGGGCAGCGCCTGGCCTACGCGTGCGCCTGTGCCCAGCCACGAGCGTATGGGCCGCGCGCAGTGCCTGGCCGCGTGCACATGGGCCAGTGCCTGGCAGCCTATTTAGGCCATCTTCTTCCATTTTCATGTCAAACACCCCAAAAGAATTTTCCTCCATTCTTTTAAGCTCCAATCTTCCAAATTCTTGAGGGTTGACTCCAGATCATTGGGGTGGTTAATTCTTAGTCCGTGATCAATTTCCCGACTTCTATTGGTAAGCTTTCTTCATTAATTTCTGTAATTTCCCTATTTTTAATTCTAGTTGTTTCTTGAAGGTTGGGGGATTTTTTGGACCCCTTCCTCTCCTCATTTTTTGCTTATTTTTGGAGCATGCGTTCCTGGCAAGGTTGGGAACCTCGTGGAGAATTTTGTTTTCGTTAATTTTCGTGGTTTCTCTTTTAAACTTCTCCTTGGAACTAGTGGACTTGGGGGCTAATTTGGGCCCCGAAACGAGTCTCATTCGCGCTAAAGTTTTGGGCATGGGTTCCTTAACCCGTTGCAAATATAATTATGAATTTTGTTTTTCGTTTTATTGCACGGGTCTCGAGGGTCATTTTTTGACCTGCTTTCTTGCCTGATTTTTCGTATAACAATATGGGTCATTTTTTGACCTGATTTCTGGCCTGATTTTTCGTATAGCAATATGGGTGTCATTCTTCTCGTCTTGACACCTGGACTATGTTCTTGATAGCGTGGCAGCTTTCTGAGACTGTTCGGAAGGGGAAGGCACACGAGTAGCAGTTCGTGTTTGTCGTTTGGCCCCGAGGTAGGTTACTGTTTATTTTCCTACACTGAGTTTAGTTTGATTTTATATCTTGTATATTACTGGAATGTTAGGTTGGATCTTAGGGTAGTATTAGGCTTAAATCTTGTGACTTGTAATAAATTGGCCATTTTGAATCATAGATTAGGATTATTACCGTTATCCTTAGTTTAGGAGCTTGTTATATTGTTGTGGCTAGCCTAGAATCCGTAGTATGCTTTTAGGAGGTTTTAGAGGTAGAGTAGATGCTTTTAGTGGTTTTTGTAGTTATTTCTGATATTTTCGCCTTATTGTCAATTGTGTATGTAATTGTGGGCCCGAAGCCATAGCTCGACGGAGTTCCAGATCAGTTCTCTTTTTTGGAGGGTGTTTTGCCCTGTTTGCCTTGCTTGTGTGGTATATTCTTTGGATTTGTAAAGTTATATGCTCATACTGCATTTGCATACCTAGCGGTACAGGAAAGAAAGATTTTCAAGGTTTTTGGTTCAAACTCTAGATTTACAATGGTTATCAGGATTTTTGGATTTTAAAGGAGTTATCTTAGGTTTTACTACTGATTTTGGAAAGGAAAGGAAAATTACTACTTTTATGCCGGTCTAAGGGACGTTCCCAGACCTTTTATTCATTTACTTTTCTATTGATGAGCCTGATGATCGATTCATGGCGCCCCAATGATCACATATCCGGGTTTAACTTTTATGCATTTGTTGATGAGCTCGATATTAAATTCTGGGAGCCCTGGTGTACCAAACACTGGGTTTTTACTTTTATACACTCATGCATCACATCATCCCTCATTGCATTGCATTATGCTTGAGTGTATTTGGATTGTCTGTTGCCTTAATTTCATTTTTTGGTTATTACCTTCTTCTCGGTTAGCTCAGTTAGTTTTGTTTTAAGTTTTATAACTAGATTTAGGTGGATTCCTGTAGTTAGCTTACTTTCCTGTAATTTATATTATATATTATCTTTCTGCGCTAGGTCGGCCTATGATGCCTACTAGGTACCCATAGTTTTGGTACTCATACAACACTCTGAATCTTTTTCTGATGCAGCACCTAGTACGAGCCACCCTCGTTGATCTTCCTATTATTCGAGGCTAGGTGTTGTTTGGATCGTGGTGAGCTCCCAGCATTTTGGAGATTTTTACTGCTTTTCATCTATCATTTTTTTTCTATATTTTGTATTTTGGATAGACAGAGTTTGTCGTATAGCTACTCCATACTTTAGATGCTCTTGTACCGGTGACACCAGGTCCTGGTTGGTTCTTGTGTGTATTTTGTCTTCTTGGTCACTTTAGGGCCATTTTTGTATATTTATTACAATTGGTAAGTATATATATTGTTGGCCCTATTCTCCGTATATTTTTCTTCTGCTTTCCTTATATTAAACAGCTTTATTTATCTTCTGCATTGTTTGGTTAGCTTGCCTACCGGGGGCTTATGTAGGCGCCATCATGGCCCAATTTTGGGTCGTGACAATTACCCTTCCACTCTCATACTACTTCCCAGTTTAACAGTCTTCTTTCGGTAGTCGACATTGGCATAACAAGGTGCCAGCCAATCCTTGCCTATATTAATAACAGAATCGAGCATATCTAGCTCTATCAGGTCTACAAAGTTTTGACAACCAACAATCTCTATTGTACAACCTCGATAAATCCTCCTGAGCGTAAGTACTTGATAATGCTCAAGTAACATTCTCCATATGGTGGTGAAGGTGATTGTTAGAGCAAAACAAAATTTATAAACCCGACAGGAGTCAGGGTCGATCCTACAGAGAAATGGTAGAGTTTCCTATAAGATTGTCATATATCAATCACCAATAGAGTAGTCATTCAAACAACAAGTAAAGTAAAAAGGGGGGAAATCAGGGAATTGGGAAATCTGTCACAATTCACAATTTACAATTCAAGCAAAACAATAAAGTAAAAATGGATTTGTAGTCAAGAGAGAGGACGACTAGGTATGTGATCCGATGGGATTCAAACATGGGACAAGGTACTTGTTCAATTGTGCAAATTCTTTATAAATGATACGAGTAGCATTGGTTTTATTTATATTTGTCAATTTCTCGATACGACAAACATATTTTCGATGGTCATTGTTCAAGCACCGTGGTTTCAACATTAACCAAAAAAAATTAGCCTTGGAGAAGTCACACTATTTCTAGCTTAGACTCTTAAGTGGGTGTTTTTCAGCGAATTGAGTTAATTCTAGCCTCAATCTAAATGGAAATCCCAAGTACCCACTAGTGAATTCGCATCCGAAATTATGAACCTCTTTCTCAAGTAAGAACACAATCAAGTAATTTCAATAAATGTTTGCAACCATTAATTTTAGAGTTAAAACATGGAGAATTCACTAGACCCGTATTAATTTAGCAATTATAAGCACAATTAAACAAGACCTATACCCAAATTTGAACACCCATCATCAATACACCCTTAGACAAGGAGACTAGCCACTCATGCTAAAGGAAATAGAGAAGAAACCAATTGGGTAGTTCAATTTCTCTTTTATTAAAGAAGCTAATAACCAATATCCAAGCTCAATAATACAAAAATGGTGAATCCAAGGTTGAAGATGGAGAGAATGGAGTAAAATCCTCTATCTTTTCTTAGGAGAGAAAACTTGTTCAATCCTCCAAAACTATCAAAAACTGTGTCAAATTCATGAGTACAATGCCCAAATAAGGTTTTTAGAATGTTCCCAAATCGTCACTTGAAAATGGACAAAAATGCCCTTTAAAAGATGTGCAATGCGACGTGTGGGGCGATGTGCGGTCGCACAAGCCACTGTGTGCATCGCATGGCTCCCCTCCAGTGGACCAATGACTTCAGCTGATGTTCGGGCTTCGTGCAAATGGAGGTGCAACCGCACCAGCCATTGTGCGTTCGCACACGGCCGTACCTCTCGGCAGAATCTTCTCTTCTTTGAACACCTTCACACATCAACTCCTTTTTAGCTCTTTTGGGTCCATATCCTTGTTTTCTAATTTTGATCAAGAGTACCTGTATTCATATCAATAAAGGCCATAAGAACCTCTAAATCCTATCAAAATATGGCAATAATTCATGATTAAAGGCTCAATAAGTTGGTAGATTACCAACTCATCAAAACCTCAAACTTGAACTATTGTTTGTCCTCAAGCAAGATACTCACAAAGTAAGGAATGAATTATGCTCTAAAACTCAATCAGGATGAACTCAAGATTAATCTATCCCTAAAACTAAGAAAAATAACAAACAAAAAGACTCAAACAATAGACTCAACTACAATGTTTATCTCAATTTGGACTACCACGTTCTCAAGGCAATTGATCATTTCAAAACATTTCATCAAAAGGACTTTATTTCTTATTTAAAATCAAGGGAATTCATCATTTAAAACAAGATTTGTAAACTTCTCAAGTCATTGGCATGGACCATCAAGGTTTGCCTCGAGATTCGCCACACAACTTGTCTCATTCATTCCTCTCAATTGAAATAGAGACTTCATGTTTCAATTCGAGTATGTGATGCCACTCACCACAAGAGAGAATTCTACTCACAATCATGCAATTCACAATAAAAGGAATTATAAGAGAACTGAAAAGACTCTTACTCTCTCAAGGAAGTTCAAGTGCACACATATCAAATCATAGGCTTTCCCTTCATGTAATTCTTCGCTAACGCAGAGTTACCAAGCTCGAAATCACTAAAAACTTGCGGGTTACGATGTTGGCTAGGGCTAAGGTGAGGATTGCATTTGGCTCAAGTGACTAAACCTCCCTAACACTCTTTGTTATCATTTTGAACACCGCTCATATTTTCAAACTTTTGACTTCACCTTATTTCTCCCTCACACAACCTAAGATTTTCCCTTTAATTTGATCATTCAACCTCCTTGTATCACATTCACTTGGTAGCACCAATTCTTTTCTTTTCAATTTGCTCATTGCATTGGATTAGGAGCAATTTTCAATTCAAATATAAGGTGCTACCTTTCACTTGAAGTGAATTCCTTTTCTTCTCCACATTGAGTACATACACTCCCAAACTTAGGCTTTTGCCTATGTTTTCACTTTAATTTTCCCCCCAAACTTAGGCTTTTGGCCTATGTTTCACTTTTGAGTCACTAGGGAGGATGGGTGCAAGAATAGAGGTTCCAAAAAGGGTCAAAATGTTAAAAAGGAGCCAAGGAAAGGTCACAAGCTCAAAGGGGTTCACTAGGTTCAATGTCAAGGGAAGTCAGTTGGGTGAAGTGGCTATTCAAAAAGCGTCTAAGATCATATTCCAAGCTCGGTCACATCTAGGATTTTGCCTTGAATCACATTCGGGAGAAGTTCTAGATGACACACATGCACAAAAATCAAGGGATAGCCTCACCACACAAGGCATTACATCACAAACATTTTCAACATTAGTTTCAAAATCAATTAGGACAAATGACTTTTGACAAGCTATTCAGAGTTCATTACACATTTATGAATCGATCAATCCAAACCAAGAGTGTGCAAGTCATGATAAGAGAATGCTTTTCTCAAAATTCATTTTCCCTTTTTCCTTTGATTTTCAAAAACTTCTTGCCAAGAATTTTTTTTTGATGGGTCCATTTCAAGACAAACAAAACACTGACTTAATCAAGACTAAAACTTGGCATTTTCCCTTAAGAAAGTCGCCTCTCAATCTATCATAGGGAAACACCAACCCGGTTCAACACAAAAGTAAAAGAAAAGCAAAAAAAATAGAGAAAACATTTTTCTCCTTGGGAAAGAACCGTGGTATTAAGAAAACTCTTGGAGTTTATTGCTAATATACTATTAACAAGGCGACAACAAAATAAATTTAAGCACCCCTAAACATAAATGGAACATTTTCCTCAATGACACATGAGCTTAGGAGAAGAGAGAACTCCCTGGGGTGATATGCGATGTGCACAAAGGGTGTGGCGAAATGCACTGGCAGCTGAACAAGCAATTAAAGAATTTGGTGTCAGTCGTCTGCCTGCTGCAGTGTGAAAGACATGCGAAGTGCATATGAGTTAGGGTAAAATGCCCTAGCTATCGCATGTTGAGCTAAATATTTCAAGAACTGCCAGTGTTCTGGGTGTAGTGTGAAATAGCGTGTGACAAACACAATAGGTGATGCGATCTGCACACCAATCACATGCCTAGATCCCAAAACTCATCAATTATTGCCATTGTTCTGACACTATTATGTGAGCTATTGTGTGATGCGCATAATGTGATGTGTGATCGCATAGCCTGGTGCACGTGGTCTCAAATATTATAGAGTGAATCGGTTGTGAAGGGCGATGGCCTGTGCGAAGCGCACTTCTCAATGTGTGGTTCACCCGTTGTGTGCCTGAAGTGGCTCAATGCCTATTTAATATTTCAACATCCCTAGCTTGATCCCTACCTACAAACTTTAACAAAAAAACCACACAAAGTAACACCAAAAAGAAAATTATGCAAAATAAAGGTAAAAGCTTGGATTGCTTCCCAAGAAGTGCTTGGTTTAATGTCAAGGCTCGATGATGGTATCTCTTACTCACGGTTCATCGAGGTGGATTGCTTTTAAGAGTGTGACTTCTTCAATTATTCCCAAATACTTCTTTACTCGTTGCCCATTTACCTTAGAAGTTGAGCCATTTTCAGCTTCTAGCTCTATTGCACCATTTATAGAGACTTGACACACTTTTAGCTCAAATATGATCTAAAAACAAAGAAGATTAGGCTACTTATGTGGCTATCAAAGAAATTTAGCTAAAGGCTCAAAAGGGATTATTATGGATAACATCTGAGGGTAGGTACAAGAGAGGATAAAAAGAATGGCTAATCAAAGAATTGCCACTATCACTTCCTAAATATGACTAACTTTATTTCACTTCAAAAAACAGACAAAGCAAGTTCTAGACACCAATTGAACACATAGAATTTAACTAAATCCTCACATCATACATGGCACACATTCAATACAAGTATACTATCACGTAGATTTTTAGTTAATATATTAACAAGAATTCCTATTAAGAATATGCATACAAGTCATAAAAATGAGCTTGGGTATCTTAGGCAAGGTCATTTTTTTTATTTTTGCAGAAATATTTCAAAAATATCAAACTTGTGTTCATAGAGATGATATCCTAACTTGATCTATCTTGTAAGGGATCATCCTACCTTCTAAAAATCAAAAAATAAAAAACTAATATAACTACTAAAACAAACTAAAAATTGAAAATTTCCCCAATTCAATGGTCGCCCAATCCGAGAAAGAACTTACAGGAAGAAAAACTGGAAGGTGGAAAAATGTGTCATCAAAGACTAAAGAAAACCTAAACTAACTAAAAACTACGAAAATCTTTTTGTAATTTTTTGTTTTTCTCATTTTTTTCATTATCACTAAAACTATGACACACTCCCATAACAAAAATAAAAACTAAAATAAAACAAAATAAAATTATAGCATATTTCACCCTAAACAATTATCGAAAGGTATCCCACCTTACACTTAAAGTCATGCTTTGTCCCTAAAGCATTGAACAAAGTAAAATAAGGGGGTTAAGAATACTCTCTCAGGCCCTCTAGGGTCTGGCTAATAGCACGTCTTTCCTAATTTTATCAAAGCGTGGATGACCCCACACTTAGTTTTCAGCCATGCTCCTTAGCTATCAGATTCATGTACTCAGACTTTTTCAAATTTTCACACTAAAAGATAAAAATAACAACTACCTCTATTAAAACTTAGGTTGCCTCCCAAGCAGCGCCTAATTTACTATCGCAGCACGACCCAACTCATAACTCAACCAAGTTCTCTCAATCTCTTCCTCCCCTTATGATTTAGCTTCTTTTTTTCTTTACTCTAGAAGGATCACCATCATCATTCACACTTCTATTTATCTTCACATATCTTTTAAGGTCATTATCATGCCACTTTATTACATGCTCATATTTTCTCAATAATTTGATTAATAATTTTTGTTGCACTTCATATAATTTAGTGTCAGTTTTAAACTCTTCAATATGTTTGGGCCCATGCTCTTCTATCCTACACGTAATTTTGACAACCTCTATGATCATGCATAAGTCTCTATAGTGTGATGGTGTGGAGAGTGACTTGTACCTTTTGAACTTTATCTCCTCATCATCTATCCTCATCATTAGCTCTCCCTTTCTTACATCAATCAGTGATCCACTAGTATAAGGAATGAGCATCCTAATATAACAAGTACCTTCTTATCTGCATTAAAATCCAAAATAATAAAGTCAGCAGGAGTCACAAATTTACCTACCTTCATGAAGACATCCTTAATTATTCCCTTCGGTTGTACATGATCGGACTGCCAGTTGTAGAGTGATTATGGTTGGGCGTGATTCCCCTAAACTAAGTGTCTGAAACAAAAATAAGAGCTTCAAGTTTATACTTGCCCCCAGATCATACAATGCATGTCCAACCTCACTTTTTGCAATTTGTATGGGCAATGTGAAACTCTCGGAGTCTTTATGCTTTTGAGAGAGATTGCTCAAAACCCATGAACTGCACTTTTCGATGAGTGCAATTGTCTCAAACTCTATATGTCATCTCTTAATAATCAATACGTCTTTCAAGTATTTTACATCTTTGGGCATGTCTCTCAAGACATCAACTAAGGGGATGTTGATATGAAGCTGTTCAAAGATATCAAGGAACTTGGCATCATCCTTGCTCTTTTGATACCTTTGAGCATATTTGTGGTGGAGGTCTTTCAGCTGTAAGATTAAGCTTATTATCAATTGCTTTCTCAACCTCTCCTCTTATGTAGGCTTTATCTCTGGTGTGGGTGGTGGGATCAACCTTTGGAAAAAAAAAGGTGGATGCTTAATGTTGTCCTTGTTAACTACTTTCCTCTTGGAGAATCTAAATCTAGAAACTTTTGCCCATTTCTGAAAGTAATATCCATGACCATCTTGGGCATCTTAGTATCACTCGACAAAGCACATTGAGGCCTATTATGAAGTGTTGTGGCAACCTACTCCATCTGAACCTGTAATTCACTGATAGCCTTTTTGTGTCTATATTTATTTGTGTCTGCTATGCCATGAATTGTTTGAGTGTCTCCTCCAATGAACTACTAACATATGGGGCTTGCTGCCTAAACGGTTGTTCTTGAATGTTCTAGTTCCCACCCTAGGAGAAGTTTGGGTAGTCTCCGTAGTTTGGGTCAAATGCATTGCTTTGATAGCCATAACCCATGTTTTGTTGTTCTACATAAAATATAGACTCTGGATTCAAAGGAAAGCCTGAGTAAGCATGGTTTTCACAACACTTTTGATGAAATAACACAGCTTTCCGAACCTGATGCACTTGCTGAATTTGTACCATACTCGAAGCTATAAAATTCTACTCCATCAAAGTAACCAATCACTAATATCAGCTCAGATACCTGACGCCCCATCCAACTCACACTTTCTCAGTGTTTTCTGTGTAGAAGTAAATACTCTGCTAGGCTTTGCATAGTCTCGGTGACCTGTAGACATAAGGTTGAGAAATGCCTTTATTTCATCATTGCTCTTGGAAATGATTTTCCATTGAGCTACAACATCTAATAAGAATTTCGAGTCTGGCCTCAACCCTTTAATGAAATTATGCCCAATGATCTCTTTGGGCTGCTAGTGTTGTGGACAGTCTCTCAAATATCCCTTGTATATCTCGCAAGTATGGGGAAGGGATTCATCATCTCTCTGAACAAACCTGAGAATACTAACTTTAAGCTCTTTTGTTCTTCTAGATGAGAAGATTCTATTGAGGAACTTTTTAGATAAAGCATCCCATGATATGATAGATCTCATAGGCTTATTTTGTAATATTTTTTCTCCCCTCTAGTCAGTGAGAAAGGAAATAGTGCCAACTTTACGTACTTGACTAAAATATTTTGGTAATCAAAGTTTTCACTCAATTCTATAAACTTTTGAAAGTGATTATGTGGGTCTTCATGCAGTTTACCATTATATTGACAAGTGTTCTGCACTAGTCGCACCGTTCCCTCTTTAAGCTAAAAATTTCGTGTAATTGCTGGCTTGATTATTGCCTTTGAGGAATGCTTATGATTTGGCCTAGCAAATTTAAGCATAGGGATTCATCCCTTCACCCCAAGAGGATGTTGTACTTTATTCAGATTCAGGTTTTGGTTTACTTTGTCTCCCATAATTCTGAACCTTCTAACCATTCTTTCAATTTCAAGTTCAAAGAGAATCAAGGGACTGCTTTGACTCCGACTATTATGTATAAACTACATGAAACCTGTAATGTATCAAAAATAACAACTGAAGGTAAAAACTGAATAGAATAATAAAAACTCAAAATAGTGGATCAATTTCTAACAAATCCCCAGTAATGACACCAAAAACATATTGCATCAGAATGCACATACAAGAGTACGTGGTCTGATAAGTAATATAGGACTTGTAAGTCTAGATATCAATCCCACGGGTATTTGATAAATTGATTAACTAGTTTGAATTCGTATAGTTGTTATTCAGTATGAGACACATAATAAAAAGTAATTTTGTGCTTTGAAAGTAAATTGGAGTAACTCGTAGATTATTAGGTTGAAATTCAGATTAGGGATATGACATGGAGTTATGTTATTTTGACAATCCATTTGGGTCTTCTAAGTGAAGTGCATGTGATTTATTATCAGTATCAACTAAGCAAGGCTAACGACAATATCTCTATCCACATTAGCGAATCATTCCACTCATAAGAGTTCTAAGACCAAGCTCTACCTTCCTTTATTGCGTATGTAATTTCTCTATTCCTAGTCCAAACTATGCACCATATATAGTGTTGTGATAGGTTGTCAAGCTTCTAAATAATTAAGACCAAGAGAAGATAAATAACTCGATAAAATAAATGAAATCAAACCAAGCAATAAGTTATTCAAACCACAACTTTCATGTCTTTAACCATGACCCTAGATACTATGAGTTTAGTTTCTCATGAACTACTTACAAGATAACGAATTCATGAATAGATAGAGATTTAATGGTGAAAAGTAATGAAAAAAGAAAAA
The DNA here is from genome assembly GCA_003996215.1 of Jaltomata sinuosa. NCBI lineage: Eukaryota > Viridiplantae > Streptophyta > Magnoliopsida > Solanales > Solanaceae > Jaltomata > Jaltomata sinuosa. Next base: position 28,823 of record QJPP01004739.1, read on the forward strand.
AACCTAAGTGTAGATCTTCCCCTTTGTACGTGCATCTCCCTCCAGTCTAAACTAATAAAAGCTGACCAAAAAGTAGTATTTATAGCGTTTAGGGGGTTCTGGGTCGATTTAGGGCCAAAAAGACCATTCCTGACCGAACTAGTCCAGAAAATTGCATGTGGCCTCCCCCTATGCGGTGCCTAGGGCAACGCAATAGTGTTATTTGGCAGCCCCCTCATGCACTCTGGTCCAATGCACTACGGGGGTGCCTGGGGCGACGCCCAGGGCCTCCCTGTAGTGTATATTTTGCCTTTTCTCAATGTTTCGCCTCTGTTAACCTCCCGTTCTGATCTTGTAACCATGGATATGCTCCGGATCATCTTCCTCTCCTAATCTGACTTCAAAGCTCCATAATTTCTCCATAATGCTCCAAATCCATGCTAATTTTTTACTTTTCAATCTACACATCAAAACAAGCTACATAAATGTAATTCATATAGAGTAGGCCTAAAAGCATCTTAAAATAAGTGAAATGTGAGGCAATCGGAAAAAAATCACTACTTTTGTCCTCACGTCAATGGGTCTAATAATTTCTTCAAGTTTTAATTATAAAATTAGTGGTTGCAAACATTAATTGAGCTCTCTAGTTTTAGTCTTGCTTGAGAAAGGGGATTTAAATTGGATAAGATCTCATTAGAGGATTTGGGAATTTTTCCTATTTAAGGGCTAAAGGTAGAGATACTTTAGCCCACTCAAGATAAATTTGGTTGGTTAATTATGAATGGACTTTGGGGTTTAAGAAAACTCAATATAGACATGCTCTTTGATTGAGAGACTTTGAGCATAGCCCAAACCAAAGCTATCCATATCATAATCAATTCGAAGGCAATTATAAATCCCAATTGTGGTTACTACCCCATCAAAAGCACACCCCTAGATCTCCAATCCTTGATTGATATAATTGTGTTAAGTTGACAATTTATTATTCTTGATTAAATCGAACTTTTTACAAATAAACCCCCCATTTTTACTTATTGTTATTTTTACGTAATGTGCAAGCTAATAGTGAATCAAAATACAATGTTTGGTTAAATTTGTGCCTAATAACCCCTGTGGGATCGACCCCGACTTATAGTTGAGTAAATTATATTGCCAATGACCACGTACACTCATTCTTAATTAAAGAGTGGATTTAGGCATTATCAAGTTTAGTCCCATTGTCGGGGATTAGTTTATAGATTACCTTATTTTTATGTGTTGATTCACTTTTGTATTTCACCTTATTTTATTTCATCTTGTTGTTGTTTTTGGTTTTTGTTAGGTGAAAACATGAGTAGCGCTAGTGACAGTGCTAGTTTCAATGGCCATATAGACGACGATGACCTGATGGGTCATGCGGGTGTGGTAAGTGCCATTCGCCTACCTCCAATAGTAGGGAATGTCGTGTTTCACGTCACAAGTTCAATGTTGCATTTATTGCAAATGAAGGGGTTGTACGGTGGTCCCCCACATAACGATGCGAATCGCCATATTATGAACTTTGTAGAGATTTGTCAACCCTTCAATATTACCAACATTAACCAATAATCAATTGTCTGAGGCTCTTTCCATTCTCCTTAACGGTAGAAGCAATTACTTGGATCGAGGAACTTCCTGAAGGTTCCATTACTTCTTGGAATGATCTCATCAAAACTTTTTTTGATCGATTCTTCTCTCCATCTCATATGCTTTAATTGCAGGATGTTATAAATTTTAGATAATTACCGGGAAAACCACTTCATGAGGCATGGATAAGGTTCAAAAAGAAAGTAATACAATGTCCAACTCATGGCCTCCCCGATGAAGTTTTATTGCAATATTTTTATAGGTCCTTAGATTCGATCAATAAGTCAGTTGCAAATAAACTAGTTGGCAGTTCTTTGATGGATAAAACCTTTGGTCTTGCTAAAGCTTTGCTTAATAGGATGACAAAGATGAACCGTGCATGGCATACTCGGGAAACTAAGGTGGCAATGGGTGTCACCTCCGCAATTGTTTCCAAAGAGATGAGGCAAAAAGATGAGGAAAGGGAAGAAGCAATGGCTAAAATAATGATATAACTTGATTTGCTGACCAAGCATGTGATGGGTGCTGGGATAAAAAGTGTAAATGCTATCAGAGCCCAAGGATGTAGAGCCCATGATGAGGAGAATGTGTATTCATTATATGAGGAGTCTTATTTTATCTCAAATCAAGCGGTGGGTTCCCGCCTGAGTTACCAACGTGCCAATCAAGGCTCTTGGAAACAAGGGAATGGAAATGAAGGTTGGGATAAAGATCATGATGGAACTTGGAGAGACCAAGAAAAAGATAGGGATAATGAAGCTAGTTGGAGAGACATAGATAGGGAAAGAGATAGGTACAACCATTAGAGTTCTGACCTTTTTGTTCCTCCTCCCAAAGCTAATGTAACCTAACTTCAAATAAGGATGAGTGATCTCGAGAGCTCAAAAATTTAATATATTCTTGCCCGAGTAATAAAGAAAGTTGAATCGATGGATATAGGTGTTGGGGAATTGAAGAGTGATGTGTCTACCCTTACTAAAACTGTGAGCTCCCATTCATCTTCTATCAAACATCTTGAAGTCCAAATGACCTAGATGTCGACTCAAATAAACCCAAGACTCAAGGGCACACTCCCTAGTGACACGTATCCAAATCCAAAGAATGATGTGCATTGTATGGAGATAGTCACTAGGAGTGGAAAAATTCTCAATGGTGAGGTAGATAATGCTGAGCTTATTATGGATGGAAAGAAGATGAGTTATAATCCTAAAGTGATAAAGAATCCAAGTGAACCATTGTCGGAAGGTGATGCTAGTTCCATGCATGATGATGCAATCTCTGATTCTCAAAAAGTTGATGATGCTATTCCAAAGGAAAAGATAGATCCCACTCCTGAAGTGGTGATTAATATTGAGAAGGAGAAGGGGGATAAAAGCTCAAAAACTCAGTTGCCATTTCCAAAGTGTCCTCCTCCGTTCCCCTAATGATTGAAGCAAAAGAAAGAATAGGCCCAATTCAGTAAGTTTATTGATATGTCAATGCAACTTTCGGTGAATATCCTATTGGTAGAGGTTTTATTACAAATGTCGAGCTATGAAAATACATGAAAGATGTGTTGATAAAGAAAGGGCATAGTGGAGGTGTCGCTCCACTGTAGTTCCATCATGGCAAGTAACTAAGCTCTGAAAAAAGAAGATCCGGGAGCTTTCACCATCCCTTGTACCATTGGTGTCTACAAATTCACCAAGGCGTTATGTGACCTTGGGGCAAGTATTAACTTGATAACTTTTTCTATATTTAAGAGATTGGGTTTAGGAACTCCTAAGACTACTCCTATAATTTTGCTCATGGCGGATAGGTCCAAAAAATGCCCAGTTGGGATTTTGCATGATGTATTGGTGAAGGTGGACATGTTTATTCTACCAACAAATTTTGTGGTTTTGGATTGCGAGGTAGACTTTGAGGTGCCCGTCATCTTGGGGCTCTCATTCTTAGCCACCGAATGTGCTCTTATAGATGTCGAGTGCGGAGAGCTAAAATTTTGTGTTGGTGAAGAGGAGGTCAACTTCAATGTGTGTACATCAATGAAGCCACCAGATGAATTTCAAGTTATTTCCATGATTGACAGTAGTGAAGAGTGGGTTGAGATGAATTGTCAAGGAGAATTTGGAGGGGAATCGTCGGATGAGCGTCTTATGAAATGTGATGAGTTAGTGGTAAAGGATCCCGAGAAGGTTGACAAGCATAGTCACCACCCTTGATGGATGTTTATCTTGGTCCAAATGAAACTTTCCCAATTTCCACCTCGAAAGAGTTAAAGATGTGGCAAAGGGAAGCCTTGGTGAACATTGTGAGAAAATACCTCCGACGATTTGGATAGAAAATTGCCAATATTCTTGGCATTTTTCCAGAGAATCCTTGATTTGAGGTATTATCATCGTGCTGTGATATTAAATTAAGCGCTTCTTGAGAGGCAACCCAAGTGCTTACTTCACTTTTGTTGTTTTTGGTGTGTTTAGGTGTGCAAAAAGATGGAAAGATGTCAAAGTGTTCGAAGGTTTCTGGAAGGGATTTGTGCCACACTTGTGGAACACAAATTCCTGTTTGCAGATCGCAAGTGAAATGCATCTTAACAGAATACTAGAACAAGATGGTGAAAAAAAGGACTATTGTGTGTGACTTATAGAGCACAAATGCCCATTTACAGGCCATAAGTGGAACACAGGCTGAAACAGTATACCTAGAAGAAAATGTTTAAATAAATCGTCAATTACGCATAACTTGCGGACCAACAGTGAAGACTTGCCCTCACAAGCGAGACACAAATGCATGTATGGCCTTTTAAATTCTTGACCTATCCGTTGACCAGCCTGACCCGATGGATTGGCCCGTATGTTTTTCCTTTTCTTTCCCTTTCACCCACTTTCTCTTCTCTTCTTTCACTCTCAAACTCTCTCAAACTCCATTATCAAAACTTCCATTTCCTCAAATTCTTCAACTCACTCTCCTACTCTCATTCACCACTACCACCGTAGACCACCGGTCAATCGGCGTCGCTGCTATCCTTTTTCCAGTGAACCCACTCAGATTTGCCATTGACAAAAAGCATCAAGGCTCCATTCTCTTCTTTTTTTCACTCATCTCTCTCACACTCACAATTAGTATGTTTATTTGTAGGTTAAATTTTGAATCTTAGTTGAACAATAGTTACATTGTGAGCATGCAGCACTACTAGAAATTGGACCTACGAAACAGATATGCTAGTAACCATCTCCAAACAATTGCTATAAATAGTCTAGTGCAATGGTTATGTCTGTTGCCATAAGGTTTGGTAGCTATTGACATGGCCTAATTGTATGACCATTGCCATTATAATATAACCGTTGCAATAGGCCTAGCTATAGAAATGACTTTATCGACCTTTGTGGTAAAGATATCTATGGTAACAGTAGTATGAAAATAATTATATATTGGAATAGTTAATTAATCATCCACATTTTCCTCTATATTTCAGGCACTCAATTCTATGAACAAGTCAGTGGCCAACAATATTGCAGGTGGAACACTCATGGATCAAATTTATGGTCTTGCCTCAGCTCTCTTGGATAGAATGACGAAGACTAATAGAGCATGACACATAAGAGAAGCTGAAGTTTCATTGGGTGTTGTTTGCTCTATCATAACCAATGAGATGAGAAAGAAAGAGGAAGAGATAGACGAAGCTATGGCTAAGATGATGACCCAGATTGAGTTATTGGCCAAGCACATGATGGGCGCAGTGACGAAAAGCGTAAATGCCATTGGAGTGCATGGCTCTAAAAGCCATGATAAAGTTAGTGCTTACACATCATGGGATGAGGAACTTTGCTATCTGTCGGTGGGTTCTTGCCCGGGGTACCAAGGTGCAAATCAAGGCACTTGGTGACCGCGGGATGAGAATCAAGGTTGGAATGATCATGAGCGAGATCATGAAAGGGATCGAGAAGATCAATGGAGAGATTGTGAAATGGAAGGTGATCGATATAATCACCAAAGTAATAATCCATATGCGCCTCCACCCAAGGCAAATGCTTCCCCATTCCAACCAAGTGTGAGTGATCCCGTAAGCTCCAAGTTTGAAGATATGTTGTCACAAGTGCTAAAAAGGGTTGAATCTACGGACAACTAGGTGAAAGACTTAAAGAGTGAGGTGTCTACTCTTCATCAAATGGTGAGTTCCCACTCGTCATTGATCAACTATTTAGAGGCTCAAATGAATCATATGTCATCCCAAATGAACCTTTTTTTAAAAGGTACCCTTCATAGTGATACTCTTATAAATTCAAAAAATGATGGTCATGTGATGGCGATTATCACTAGAAGTGGAAGGATGCTTGATAGAGTGCAAAAATTGACCAAAGAAATCGTAGTTGAAGAGGAGGACAAGATAGCAAAAGAAGTCAAGATTGAGAAGAGTCGTAATGTAAGTCCAGATATTAGGGTGATGCGTGGTGCACCCATTATAGTTATCAATGATGATAGCCAGAATGGGGAAAAGGATGAGATCAATTCACCTCCTCAAGTTACAATTGAGATAGAGGAGGAAGCCCCTAGTGAGCCAAGGCCATTGCCTAAAGGTCCTCCCTCATATCCTCAGAGGTTAATATAGAAAAAGGAAGATAATAAATTTAAAAAGTTTGTGTATATGTTCAGAAAACTATCTATCAACATTCCTTTGGTTGACGCTCTCATGCAAATGTCAGGTTACGCTAAATTCATGAAGGAATTGCTGAAGAAGAAAAGGGTGATTGATGTGGGGACAGTTGACGTGTCTCATAGTTGTAGCACTACATGACAAGCAATATAGCCCCCAAACAGGAGGATCCAGGAGCTTTCACCATCCCTTGTACCATTGGTGTGTTCTTGTTTAGAAAAGCCTTGTGTGACCTCAGGGCAAGCATCAATTTGATGCCCCTAATGATCTTTAAAAAGATAGGCTTAGGTCCTCCTAAACCCATACAATTGAGGTTGCTAATGGTTGATCGTTCGATAAAGTGCCAGTGGGAATATTGTTTGATATGTTGATGAAAGTGAACAAGTTTGTTTTGCCGACTGATTTCGTGGTGTTAGATTGTGTTGTTGATATCAAAGTGCCTATTATCCTAGGGAGCCCATTCTTAGTTATGGGAAGATCCTTTGTCGATGTTGAGTTAGGAAAACTCAAATTCCGAGTGGGGAATTAAAGAGGTCACATTCAACACTTGTTAACCAATGAAGCCTGCGGACGAGTATAGGGTGGTGTCCGTAATTGCTACCACGAATAAAATGGTTGGAAGTCTTTGGGGAGATGAGATTGGAAACAAACCACCAAAAGGTCAACTTGTTATATACAATGATGGTGGAAAGAAAGATCTCGGGAGATCAATCATGTCTAAGCCTCCATATTTGGCGGATATACATATGGATCCTCATGACACTCTTCAATTGTCCATATCTATGATGTTATAAACTTGGCAACGAGAAGAGTTGATGAAGATCTTGAAGAAGTACTTCCGGTGTTTCAGTTGAGATTGTGCCAATCATATTGGCATGACCCCCAACAATGATTGATTTGTGAGGTACTATCGTTGTGCTGCAACGTAAATTCAAGCGCTTCTTAGGAGGCAACCCAAGTGTCTTTGGTTTATTTACTTTACTTTTTGTTATTTTTGGTATGTTTTAGGAATGCATGGAGATTGAAAAATGGCTAAGTGGAAGAAATATTTTGGAGGGCATGTGCATTGGCACAATCTGCGTTTCACATGAGGCATTTTGCAGCTGCAGGTTGCATCGCCTTCTGTTAATAGTGCACTGAAGAGAAAAAAAAATCTAAAGGCACTTGCGAGAAGAAGGGTAAAACGCCCTTGCATGTTTGCTCCTCGCATATGATTTTGCATGCCAAACTAGAAAACTAGCACCATCACATTTGAAAAAAACGTCACTTGGAAAGTGGCATGCAAAATGCATAAGGTCATGTGCAAATCGCATGTCGCGCTGCAGGCGCAGGTAAGTTTGAATTTTTTTTATTGACCTACCCTTTGACCGACCCAACCCGAAATTCCAACTCATGCCTCTTCTTCTTCTTTTCTCCTTTCAACCATCTCCCCCACTTCTTTTTCCTCTATTATTCTCTCCACAAACCTTCAAACTCCCTCAATCTCCCAAACTCTTCTACACAATCTTCTTATCCTTCTCCACCACTTCACCGTTGAAGTTCCATTGCTGCCGCACTCACTTTTCTGGCGAGAATATTTTGGGTCACCATTGTAGGCTCAAAACTCTAAATTTTTACTCCTCAATCCCTCTTTTTCACTTGTGGTGTGTTCCCTAATGTTAAATCATTGTTTTTAAGTACTTTGAGAATAATATTTGTGATGCATGCTAGTTTATTCTACCATATTGAGTTTTTGGATGAGATCTAATTTTTGAACCCCAATTTTGGGGCCTATTGTTGTCTTTAATTGTGAAAAACTTGGTAGATCGTGTTTATAGAGTTATGCATGTTGTTTGTGATAATTTTTGGCCTAAAGTTACGAGTTTTTTGGTGAAGTCTGAGTAACCCACTTGTGATGATGCAAATCATCGTTGTTGCAAGTTGTTTTGAGTATTGTTGGATTAGGGCTGAAAATTGAACTTTTGTGCTCTTGCATAGTTTAAATTGAATTAATATTATTCGGTGAGCGGTTTGGTTGAGTGAAGTGATTTTTTTTTGCATTTTGGTGTGCCTAGAATGCTTATCGTGATGCTTGATATTCTCGATAATGGATGGAGTAACGTCCTTCTTAAGGGAAATCATTGAGCGTACGTCTCTTGTTTTTGGGTCTTGTTTGAGTATGAAGTTTTTCGGGGAATTCTGAGTACTCGAATAACTTGGTTAAATTGGTCAACTAGTGCTTATCATGCCTCAGTCTTGTTAAATATGTGTTTATGGCCTGGTTCGCACTTGCATTCTACAGGTGTTACCCCAATCGCATATACAAAGCAAGTGAAAACAAAGAGTTGAAAAATTCTTACTGCTTTCACCTGCGTTCCGCATGCGAATTGCAGGCCTTCACCTGCAAAACGCAGGAGGCACAACATGTGGTGCTCAGGTTGTCAGGCTACTGCCAGTAAGGGGCGAAAGCACATGTGACATGCGAGTCGTCAGATGTGAATCACACATGCCTTCACCCATGCCACTTTTGTTTGAAGTCTTTTATCAAATGAAGCAGGTTAGGTTTAGTATAACTTTTAATTGAAAGAGGGCCGGGGCAATTAGTGGATCGGATCATTGAAAGAATAGGTCAGACTATTAAATTTAATAAGATCCTAGGTGGTAGCCATGTGGAGTGACCTTATTCTAGTTGGACAGCCACATGTCTGTCAAATCATCATAGAAAATGGGGTGTTAAGTTAGAGGGTATTTGCGGTCCAAAATGTTAATAGCAAGGGTATTTTTGAGCCCAAAAATAAAATGGATGTTATATTTGCTTTATTTCAAATAGTTCAAAGGTATTTTGACCCTTTTCCATAAATTAAATGGGATATTAGGTGGCAGCCATGTGGAGTACCTTGTCCTAGTTGGACGGCTATATGGTTGCCAAATCATTACAGAAAATGAGATGCTAAGTTGTAGGGTATTTATGATCCAAAATATTAATGGTAAAAATATTTTTGTGCTCAATATGAAACAAAGGTTATATTTGCTAAAAATAGTTGAGCTTTTTTTGACTCTTTTCCATTCTGAAAATTCAAGAAGCATCTTCAAAGTAGTCGTACAACGGCGTCGGAGTTTTCGCTGATGACATTGTAAAACATTCCCTCCACAGCTCAAAGACTTCAACTTTCTGGAAATTTTCATATTTGTCTTCCTTCCAGACTCTGCAACTTCTTCTCCAGCCACTTGAATGGTTGTTAAAATCCTCCATGGTATCTTTTACTTTCATCCTTGTGCCACGAATCAATCTCTATTTGGTTGACACGTTTTGTTTAAAATTTCAGGAAGAACAAGCTTCAAGTAGTGGGGCATCATCATCATCCCAACCGCAACCTCAACTACAACCTTCATTAGATGACTGTTTGAAGCTACTCAGAGGAGAAAGGGATGAACAGAAGTTAGCGGGTCTACTTCTAGTTACCAAGTTTTGCAATAAAGGTGACCACACCGCCATTCGCAAGGTTTACGATGCCGTAGGACCTCAATTCCTCCACCGGCTTCTTCTAACTGGTAAAGGGTCTTTTTGTTCAGCGAATTTTTAGCATATGGTTTGGTAGTTAAGTGTGTCAATGGATAATCCAGTGGCCCACAAATTTCATTTTCAGTGCCTCACTGTCATTGCTTTCCATTGGGGTTTCCCTACTCCCTGTAAACTATATGCAAGGAAAAATTGTAGTCAAGTGTCTTTCTTTTTCCCTTTTGGTGCACTTTTTAGAATGCAAGGATTCTCAAATTTGTATTTAGGGTTCGTTGTCTTGATTTTCCTTAAAGATAAAATTACTTACCAGTGTGCGATGAAATGGGCCCAATTAGAGGGTTCAAGTTGCGCCCTCAGTTAGTTTGGGATTGAGTTGTAGTTTATTGATTGGTTGCAATTTTAATCTGAAATTGGTTCTTTATAGGAACGGGCAAGGGAAGTGATGTTGGGGGTGATAACCGTGACGCCTACTTACAGTTGTCAATCACAGTTCTTGCAGCATTTTGTAGAGTTCCCCAGATTGCAGCTTCTGAAGATATGGTTACTAAGATTCCTCTCATTGTAGAGATAATGTCCAGAGAGTATGTTTTCTGGTGAATCATTTCGTTGGCAATTTCAGTTCTGTAGTTTATGTTGCTGTTATTAGTTGGTGAGAGATTCTTTTAGTAAATGCACAGTTGGTTTCTGAAGTAGTTTATGTTATTGTGCCGGAGAGCTCAGTGATCCGTTGAGATGTTACTGTGCCGTGCATTTGCTTAATTACAAGTACATTTGCCTTCTCCATTTCTCCTTCCAAAATGTTTAACATTCAGCGTTTTGTTTACTCTTACAGAGCAGGATCACCTATCATTGAAGACTGCTATGAATATTTGTTTTTGGTCTCAACAGCCAATGAAGAAGGGGTTAAATCCTTGTACAAATTTGGTGGCTTGAATGTGCTAGCTTCACAAATGATGATTCTACCAGATGGTATTTAGTTTGATCATCTGAAACATGTTACTTTTCTATGGATCAGTGTCACCTTATCGCTACAAGATTTCCCTAGTCTCTACATATATTCAACCTGATTTTGTTTCTGAATTTGATCCTTCTTTATTTTTAAATTGTTTTCAGGTTCTCATATGATTGAACTTGCTATGAGACTTGTGCAAATCATTGTCATTAAGCTACCCTCAGAGAATGTTTATTCTGAGCATCCAACTGACCTGTCAATGGTGGTGAGTCTACCAGAACTGAGTCCCTCTGACAATGTTTTTTGGTGCAGTTGTTGGATGCTCAATTTACAGCATACCGTGTGTTTTCATGTATCTCTGTCTACACAAATTTTTATGCACTAAATTTGTTCGTTATATTTGTTTGTGGTAGGTGTCTGCAGTGGCAAAGCAGTTTGCTATACTGCAGAATGCACTGAAGTTTGAAGCGCTTCACCTCCTATCAGCTATCATGTCCAACAGATATTCTGTATGTTAGTTACTTTATATTAAGCACATGTATCTGTACTTTTGGTGTAATATGGTCCTGTATCCTTATTGACACACTATCAAATATATTAAAATTTTCAAATTTTTTTGTTTTATGATTATCCTTGTTTTGGATAGCCAATAGACTGATTCATTTGTAATTATCAGTACCATATTTTCTAGCAGTCCCTTTTCCGTCGGGCAACTTTTCTAGCTTTATTCTTTATGTCTGGAGATATTCATAATATTTGTTTATCATACATATATTAAAAAGAAAGCTTTGAAATGAATGTATTAGAAATGCTTGTGTATCTTTAGGAATAGAATTGTAAAAGAATACAGTCGAAAAAACCAATCAAAATGTATGGTTGTATATACAATAAAAATTCATAGATAAACCAATTGATGTAGCACAGTCCTACTTATCGGGATATGCTCTTAGTGATCTTTACAATATCCAGTTGACCATTTGAAGAAGGCATGATACATTTTATCTTGCATTCAGTCCTAAGTTCCTTGTTTTCCTTGAACCCCATATATGCTCCTTTTATCATGTCTCTATTGTTTGGAATCTAACTGGCCTTTTATACACTATTTACAGGCACCTGTATATGATGCTCTTCGCTTAATGGAAAATGACGTTTGGTCCACAAACACGCGGATTGGTATTGTGGCTATCTTGCAAAATCGAGTTGGTATGTTAACATTTATGTATAACTATATTTCTTTATCCATTTTGCATAAATTCGTTAACTTTGAATATAGTATCGTTTTTTCATTTTTCCCCGTGAAAATGATTTTTGTTACTTTAAGAGAATATGTGAGTGAATGTAGAGGCCTAACATATGTATAAGATGAGTGTCGTAGAAATGCGGATGTTAAGATAAATTGTATTCATACAAGTTAGTGAAGATTATAATTATCATATCAGACAGAGGGTGCAAGTAGTCACATAGAGGATAAATTAGAGTAGGTCACATGAGATAATTTGGCCATGTCTTACATATTGCATTTTCTGTAGGTGTAACACTGTGATGATTGAAGTTGCTAAAAAGGGACGAATTAGATCAAAATCATGTGGATTAAAGTTTCGTCAAAAGATCTACAATCTCTTGGAATCAATATGAGTTTAGGTAATAACAGAAAACATGGAAGCAAATGATTCATATAGGTATAAGTGTCAAATGGGTGAGTTAAGGTCAAATTTGGGTGGGTCGAAACGGGTCAAGCTAAGAAGTGGGTCATAACCCAACCCACACAAGTTTATTTGGGTCAAATTGTGTAAAATAACGGGTCATAACTCAACCCGTCCAACAACAACTTTTCTCTCCTTTTTTTCAATACTATTATTGCTGTGCAAGAATCCTTGGGCCGTCCAGGCTGCAGAACTCAAATCCTTGGAAGTTGCTCAGTCAACTAGGTTAATTTGCATATTAATTTGTAAGAGCTGGTAAAATAATCATAGGGTCATTCCATTCCTAAAGTAAGTTGGAATTTATGATTATTCCATTGATAGTTGTTGATTTTCATATGAAGAAGTTAGACCACAAACGTTTATTTCTTAACAAAGCAGAATGAGCCATAGTTACACTAACAAATAATTTGAATATTAGATTAGCTTCACCTGAATAGTTCTTGATAATTTAATTTGTCAAATTGGAATATTTTATTAGTCAAATTAACTCCTAATATACACAAGTCACCAAATAAATAGGCAGGAATTTTTTTTGACCCAGTAATGCCAATTTTCGTTATTTTTTAAAAATAATATATGGAATATTTGTAAGTACAAAAATTATATTTCAAAAATAAAAACTTCGATGTATAAATTTCACATTAACATGAAAATGGGTTAATCGTTTTATCGGGAAGAAGGATAAAGGATGGGTACTATAACAATTAACATTGCAGTGGAGTCCACTTGGCTGACCAACAAAGAAAAGATTATGGTCCACAAGCCACTTTATTTTTTTGAAGAATTTAGTGACTAAGACAAAAATGAGAAAAAGAATGAAACAACAGTTATATAACAAAATGGGATAGATGAAGATAGAATAGACTGTACAAGTCTCCCTCTAATTCTCCTGCAACAACGGAATAAATAGGAAGAAAAAAACAGAAACAGAGTCTGGTTGAGAAAGAGGAAGGATATGACAGAAAATGACCCATTGGGTTGGGTTGAACTTCAACCCGTCGGGTTACATGGTTTAAACTCAATTCTGAACCAACCTATTCCACGGGTCATTTTGGGTCAATCTATTCTGACCTGTCAACTCTTTTATTAATAACCCAACCCATTTAGTTCATGCAGGTTGGGTGGGTTACACACTAATGGGTTATTTTGGCCATCTCTACATAGAGGTAATACTAACCAGGAACAACAAAGCCTTAGTTGTTGTTACACTTTAGGCTCGATATATTTGCCAAAAGTTTCTTAAGCTTAGTTGGAGGCTCCTATGACAGTGTAGGAATAAATTTGAGTGTTAGAGAACGTCTTATATGCCTTCAAAGCACAAATTATTTATTGGTGCTGAAATCAAACGCGACGAGAAGAGCCAAATAGATGGATATGAAGGATTCATATAGCCAACTCCTCCTAGTTTAGGATCGATGTGTAGTTTCCCTTTACAAAATAAACCAAGAAAGAATTTCCAATTCTGCAAATTAATTCAACAGAAGAACCTTTCCTCATGCCACCGCAATGTAACACTAATAGCACACAAAAGCGCTCTTGAATTTAATTTGCACTTGCTGACGGTTAGAATAGGAATAGGAATATGATTGTATATAGTATCCTACCCGGAGAAGGATTGTCATGTAGTGTCTATAAATAGGGCTAAGTGTGATAATGTAGATACACAATTCAATAATATTTTTCTTCTCTATTTCTCACATGGTATCAGAGCAATTGTGAGAAAAGTATCGCTGTGCATCATTCCCGCAAAAATCAGCAGTCACTGTGCGAATTCCGGTGACTACTCGCAGCTCTTTGTTTCCGTTGGTGTTGCAATAAGGTCCAGCAGGTCCCAGCGACCAAACCCTAACTAGATCTAACGTGAACCGACGTCCCACACGCTGCCACTCGTCGCGCAGAAAGTCGTCACCTCCGGCAGGATCTGCTTTCGTCCAGTTTTCGGCGATTTTCTTTCTCATATCTGCTCATCTCTTGATTCAGACTAGACTCCTGGAGTTTTCTCCAGATTTTGATTGCCGGAATTAGGGTTCCGGTGACTTTAGTACTGTTTCCAATTATTCCAGGCCTATTCCGGCCACTCCTTTGGCATATTCTTTTCTCAGTAGGGTCGCCTCTTCATTCCGAGGCTGCCCATATGATTATTTCCTGATTCGGACCAATTTCCGGCTATCAAATTTAATTTTTCGATGACAACAAGATTTTTTCCAGATTCCGGCGACTTGTTACCAGATTCCGACAACTGTCCTTTCAGATTTCATATTCCAGACCACCTTTTAAATCAAATTTTGCTATGTCTCTTGGATGTGATATTTTTTGACTCCAAAAACACTAGAATCGGAAGTTTAAATCCTATGATCAAATTTGAACACTTAATGAGTAGATCAGGAAGTCAAACATCACAGTCCATGAAGAACCGACGATGGGGAGGTCGTTTTGGAAGATCTCGACCTAGGTGTAATTATTGTAATAGGCTTGGACACTGTCACGCTCCGAAGCTAACCCCTGGACGCGACACGGTGCTTAGTGTCACAAGTGACCCCAAGCTAACCCATGGCATGGCATATCTATACGAAATCAGATTAAAGCATGCATTATGCGGAAGCTAAAACAATCATTATCTGAAAACGAGGAAGAACCCAAAAGTCTGAATATATAAATAGTTTAGTGCTGACTGAAAAAAAAAACAATACTAACAACTGCTGAAACTAGTCTATGTCTGAAAGCCTTCTAACTGAATATGAGTTGCTGGGACATGCCCCCAGCTAACTCTTAACACATCTGAGACTGAAAGTAAATACGGAAGATATAAGCATGTCTATTGTCCTCGAACTAATGAGGACTCACCACTGAACTGCTGAGTACGGACTGGAAGTCGAACTAAGCGCGGTCTGGATGCTGAGCGCCTGAACCTACATCATAAAACGATGTAGCACAAAAGTATGCGTCAGTACTTTGAATGTACTGAGCATGCGGGATATAGGCTAAGCTGAACAACATAATAACTGAGCATAGAAGTAGATATACTGGAACATAACTTAGAGCTAAGCTGGATGCAATGACCAATTATAAATCATAAAGATAAAACATGCTGAACTGAATACTGAAGTAAATACTGGATAAATGGTCAATGCAACATGAGTATGACTGTGGGAGATACTATTAACCGACATACCCCCAAGCTGAGCTAACTGTGGGGCCAACCTGTAACCCTGGATGGAAGGGTGTTCATACATTGCCAAGGGTATTAACAAGTCTGACGTGGATCCACTACTGATGTCCACAAGGGACGAGGAGGTGCAGCCTAGTCTGACAGCTGACTCCTTCAATACCTACGGTGGCGCCGTAGTTCTGGGATTTGGGGATTGCTACTAAAGGTCTTAGCCTAAACTGACAGCTAAACTTTCATCCCCTCGTCCGCTCGGTACTAAGTCTACTCCCAACTGAATATAAGCAACAATGTACTGAAATGATGGATAGCTCAAAATACTGGAAATCAACTGAGAATGCAACATAAATATACTGAGGGATATGGCATTCGAATTCTGATGCATGAGCGTATAACTAATCTGCCTAGTAAGCTTAATTCATGAAGTACTGTAATTATACAAACTAGGGTTTCTGAAAATTGTACATAGAACTATACTAATTCTCCAAGAAACATGTAGTCAATACCATAGAGGTTGTAGGAACTGAATTTCAATAAATCCCTAAGATTTTGGAACCCTAGGTCTGAACAATTCATGGAGAAAACTAAAGACTGACTGGAATCTAGGGACCTAATGGGTGAAAGGAACCCACTAGTGAAATCCCACATACCTGGTGAAGAAATCTACGGAGAAATCCTTGGATTTTTGGGGCTGAACTTGATGAAGACCTCTGCTTGTTCTTGGGAGAAAACTGTCACTTCTTTCTCTTATTTTCTTTCTAAGGTTGAAGAATTTAGGAGAATAGATGTTTTAGGTAGTTTGTGACTAATTAACTAGGCTAAGAGTAGTCAAAACGTCGTAGCTTAGGCTTTAAAAGGGGTAGAAAAAGTCCGGAATACCCCTGGGAAACTTAAAAGAAATTCTGCAGAAAATCGCAACTTAGGGATCATGACTCGAAATGACGGACCGTACTCCTAGACGACGGACCATCAACTGAGTCGTGGTCCTACCTAGGAGTTTTAGGGGTTATCTGGTCTCAGGAACTACGACTCCACAGGACGGACCGTACTCCTGGAAGACGGTTCGTCATGTGGCCCGTGATTCCTGGGACAAGGGCTAAGGGTCTCTGAGGTTCTGGTTCCACGAGTCAACAGGACGATCCGTAGTCCTGGACTACGGCCCGTGGTCTTACTCGTGGTCCCTGAGCCCTGGACTGGTGGTCCTCTGATTAAGGGAAACCACGAGTGACAGGACGGACCGTGGTTCCAAACTACGGTCCATGGTCTGACTCGTGGTTCCTGAGACTAGAACTGGGGGTCTACTGGATTTGGGACTACGGTTTGAGACGAACCGTGGTTCCAAACTACGATCCGTGGTCTTGAACTGTGGTTCCTGGAAACTTGAATTTTTCTGAAATTTTTATTTTCTACTGGTTTTCTGAGCTTAGTTTGGGCATGGAAGTTCTGGGGCATTACAGACACACTTGTGAAGTATGCTATTCTCAACCTAAGAGAAGGTAGAGTGAAAGATTCGCCAGGTGTGAACTTCCATTGTATTTGAGGAGTCGAGGATTTACTGGGAATTTCGGATCGAAGAAGAGGCAGATCAAAATATGGTGCGGTAAAACCAATAAGTGTAGTTATTATAATAGACATGGACCCACTCGTGAAGTATGCTATTCTTGGCATGGTCGACCACCTAAAAAGGCTCATGTTGCTTAGACCAACACCGCAGGTAACCAACAAGTTTATTTATCTAAAGAGGAATATAATGAGTATCTTCAGTACCGAGCAAGTAAGCAAACATCTCTACTAGTAGCCTCAGCCGCACAATCTCCTACCTTTAGATCATGGGTTGTGGACTCTAGCGCTTTTGATCATATTTCTGGTGATAAATCACTTCTGTCGAATATTTGCTTATTCACAATCTCTTTCGGTTGTTACTTTAGCCAATGGGATCCAAACCAAACCAAAAGGAGTTGGACAAGCTAATCCCTTATCATCTGTCACTTTATATTCTGTTCTTTATGTCCCTGATTGTCCTTTTAATCTTGCTTCGATCAGTCGTTTGACTTGTGTCCTAAATTGTTGCATACTATTTCTTGAGGACTCTTTTTTCATGCAGGATCGCAGTACGAGACAAATGATTGGTGTAGGATATGAATCACAAGGCCTCTACTACCTTATCTCTCCTAACTCCTCCGTAGCATGTCTAGTTATCGATTCTCCAGACTTAAATTCACAAATGTTCGGGACATCCTAGTTTGTTCAAGCTACAAAAAATGGTGCCTAGTTTGTCTAATGTCCACATTAGATTGTGAGTCTAGCCAACTTGGGAAACGCACTCGCACTACCCGTCAATGTAGTGCTGAGATTCGTGCAGAGTCTATTTTTTCCTTAGTTCACTCTGATATTTGGGGTCCTAGTAGAGTCAGTTCAACCTTAGGATTTCGTTATTTTGTTAGCTTCATTGATGATTATTTAAGATGTACTTGGATTTTCTTAATGAAAGATCATTGTGAGTTGTTTTCTATATTCAAGAGTTATTATCAATTTGGTGTCTCTATTCGTACCTTTCGTAGTGATAATGTCTTAGAATATATGTCCTCCCAGTTTCAGCAATTTATGACTCACCAAGGAATTATTCATCAGACTTCTTGTCCATACACCCCTCAACAAAATGGAGTAGCTGAGAGGAAGAATAGGCACCTCATCGAGACTGCTCGCACTCTTCTCATTCAATCTCATGTTCCACTGCATTTCTGGGGCGATGCAGTTCTCTCATCTTGCTATTTAATTAATCGGATGCCATCATCTTTCATTCAGAATCAAATTCCTTATTCAGTATTGTTTCCTCAGTCACCTCTATACTCTCTTCCCCCTCATGTCTTTGGGAGTACATGTTTTGTTCATAACTTAACCCCCGAAAAAGATAAATTAGCCCCTCGTGCTCTCAAATGTGCCTTTCTTGGTTATTCTCGGGTACAAAAGGGATATCGTTGCTACGCACTTGATCTTCGTCGGTACCTTATGCCAACTGATGTCACATTCTTTGAGTCTCAACCTTACTTTACATCTTCTTCTGATCATGAGCATCCTAACATATTTGAGGTCTTACCTATATCGGCTTTTGATGACTCTACAGTTACTTCTATATCTCCATCCATAGTGCCACCAGTCTTACCCGTACCGACTTTTAAGGAACCTACAATACCTTCTTCATCTCCATTCGCAGTGCCACCACTCCTGACTTATCATCGTTGTCCACATCCAACATCAGGTTCAGATGATTCCCGTCATGCACCCAACCCTGCACCTACTACAGACTTGTCTCCTCTTAATCAACCGATTGCACTTCGAAAAGGTATATGGTCCACTCGTAATACTAACCCTCATTATACCCTTTTAAGTTATCATCGGCTGTCATCACCCCACTTTTCCTTTGTATCATCTTTGTCCTCTGTCTCTATCCCTAAGTCCACAGGAGAAGCACTTTCTCATCCAGGATGGCGACAAAGCTATAATTGACGAGATGTCTGCTTTACATACAAGTGGTACTTGGGAGCTTGTTCTCTTCCTTCAGGTAAATCTACTGTTGGTTGTCCTAGGGTTTATGCAGTCAAAGTTGGTCCGGACGGCCAAATTGATCGGATTAAGGCTCGGCTTGTTGCCAAAGGGTATACTCCAATATTTGGGCTTGATTGCAGGGATACTTTCTCTCCCGTGGCTAAAATAGCATATGTTCGTCTTTTTCTATCCATGGCTGCTGTCTGATATTGGGCTCTTTATCAGTTGGACATTAAGAATGCTTTTCTCCATGGTGGCCTTAAGGAGGAAGTTTATATGGAGCAACCACCTGGTTTGTTGCTCAGGGGGAGTCTAGCTTGGTGTGTCGATTGCGCCGGTCACTTTATGGTCTGAAACAGTCTCCTCGAGCCTGGTTTGGAAAGTTCAGCACATAATTAAGGAATTTGGCATGACTCGTAGTGAAGCTAATCACTCTGTGTGGTTTATCGATATTCTGCTCCAAATCTGTGTATTTTGTTGGTGGTTAGTGTTGATGATATCGTTATTACCGGCAATGATCAAGATGGTATCATTAGTTTAAAGCAACGTCTCTTTCAACATTTCCAGACTAAAGACCTCGGCAGACTGAAGTATTTTCTAGGTATTGAGGTTGCTCAATCCAGATCAGGTATTGTTATTTCGCAACGCAAGTATGCCTTAGACATTCTTGAGGAGACAAGAAAGGTGGGATGTAGACCTATTGACACTCCTATGGATCCGAATGCTAAATTCCTGCTAGGACAGGGGAGCCACTCAGTGATCCAAAAAGATATAGGCATCTGGTTGGTAAGTTGAATTATCTCATAGTGACCAGACCTGATATTTCCTATCCTGCGACTGTTGTAAGTCAGTTTATGGATTCTCCCTGTAATAGTCATTGGGATGCAGTTGTTCGCATTCTGCGTTATATCAAGTCAACTCCAGATAAAGGACTACTCTTCGAGGATCGAGGTCATGAGCAGATCGTTGGATACATATGTTGATTGGGAAGGATCACCTAGTGATAGACGTTCTACATCCGGATATTATGTTTTAGTAGGAGGTAATTTGGTGCCCCGGAAGAGTAAGAAACAAAATGTTGTTGCTCGATCTAATGCAGAAGCAGAATATCAAGCCATGGCGGTAGCAACTTGTGAGCTAGTTTGGATTAAACAGTTGCTGAGAGAGCTAAAATTTGGAGAAATCAGTGAAATGGAACTTGTGTGTGATAACCAAACGGCCCCTTCATATCGCATCTAATCCAGTATTTCATGAGAGGACTAAGCACATTGAGATTGACTGTCACTTTGTTAGAGAAAAGATACTCTCCAGAGATATTGTTACAAAATTTGTGAAATTGAGTGATCAACTTGCATATATTTTCACCAAGTCCCTCATTGGTCCTCGTATTAATTACATATGTAACAAACTAGGTGCATATGACTTGTATGCACCAACTTGAGGGGGAGTGTTAGAATAGGAATAGGAATATGATTGTATATAGTATCCTACTTGGAGAAGTATTGTCATGTAGTGAGTGTAATAATGTAGATACACAATTCAATAATATTTTTCTCCTATATTTCTCACACTGACAACAATCTCTCACCACAATTAGAACCAATGAGAGAGCTACACTTGCCAAAGAATAGGACAAGTGGAGCTTCTCTTCATAAAGTTGAGAACTCCTAACCCAACGAAAAATAGACAACCAAAAAAGAGAGAATTGGCAGCTTTGAGCCCTTCAGTTCTGTTCTAGAACTTGTGGGAAGTTGATTGTGACAGGTTGTTTACGGGACCGGGGTGCAGCAGGCTCTAGATTCCTTCCTGTTTTCTGCAACTGTGTACCCACAGGTCATTTAGGGCCTGTTACGATGGGCCTTCATTATTTTAACTCCTTGAAATTTCTCTTGCAAGCTTCAACCCATTGTGACAGGCAAATTCAAGAAGGTTGACCCCGCCTCTACTCTTTTTTTTTCTTCTTAATTTGATGTGCATTTTCTTTGGGGACTTAAATTCAAATTTAATGTGTCACAACCAAGAATTTTGGTATCTTATATAACAAAAATGGTGATATTGTTCCTCAATTGATCAACAATTTCGATTTTTGGGAAGTGTCATGATCGTCCAATAAGAAAGGAATGAACACTCTGTCATAACGCACTGTGATATTTTGCTCGTTGGAGTTATTTCAGCTTGTTTTCTCTTTTGTTTCTTGATGTTCTACTAGAATGTGCACGTACGTGTGAAAATAAGGGATTATTCAAGGGAAAATATATTAAAAATATTTAAGAAGTCGACAAATATTTAGCTTTATTCAGGTCTATCATAGACGCATTTAAAATTCACTTACTGGATAGCACACTTTATCTGACTCAAGTGCTATTCCTCGTCAAGGAAGTTGCGTCATGATTGAGAGCATTTCTGAAGTCGCCTGAGCTACTCTTAAATGGCTTTCTTGCTTGGTTTTTGGATCGAAACTAGCCATTCTTTGATTAAAGCATATAGTTCCTCTCTTTACTGTTAATGACTAAATTAAATCCACTAAAAAAATAATTGAAGTTTTATATATTGTATTTGAAGTTTATTCGTATAGATTCTTAAAATGCAACAATGCAACATGAAGTAGTTGATCATCTATTCATAATCAATTTCTTTTTCTTATTGACATGATGGCCAATTCGTGTAATTTTTCTTGAGACGTTGATCATTAAGATTTTATTAATTTTTGTTTTGAAAAGTCTTTTCAATTAAATCAACTATTACAGAAATTGTTGCAATTATATATAAGCAATGATATTATCAGAATTAAACATTGTACTCCCTCCGTCCCATTTTATATGACCTAGTTTGACTTGACACGGACTTTAAGAAAGAAAGACCGACTTTTGAAACTTGTGGTCTAAAATAAGTCTTAGATATTTGTGTGGCTATAAATCATTTCATTAAGGGAAAAATGGGCATTTTAAAGTTAAATTGTTAGTTGTTACTAAGTATAGTGTGTCATTCTTTTTGGGACTGACTTAAAAGGAAAGTGAGTCATATAAAGTGGGACAAAGGGAGTATTATTTATTTAGAAGTTGTGTTAGTAATGCAGAGATTTATGTTACAAACCAACTGTTGTACTAGTTATGCAGAATTGTATTTTGGGATTACGTGGACAACTAAACCATCCCTCAACGTTTAGGGTCTAATGTGCTTTATGAATAGCCCTTACTGTAAGAAGGTTAAGTTTCATTTTCACTTGTTTCGGTGTCCCTTCCATTTGATATTGCTCTATAATTTTAGAGGAAAATTAGTTGTTGAATAGCTGTAGCTGGAGAGCATATCACTGGTACTCTTGTTCATTAATTGTTGTGTCAAACTCTCCAGTCGCCACCTCAATGGCATATGAGCTTAATCGCCTGAATATTGACCATCCTATGTTTCCTATGTTGGGCATTTTGCCAGTTCAGTGAAAATTATGCATGGTTTTGGTCAATATTAAGTTGCTTTGAGGTCCTTCTGTGTTTTGTTTTTTTTTTTTTTTTTTTTTTTTTTTTTTTTTTTGTAATCCTCCTTTCTCCTCATTTTTATGCAGCACCTTCACATAAGCTTCAGGCTCTTGTTCTGGCTGAGTGTGTGATATCAATTGTCGGTGAAGGGTGGCTTACTGGGGAGATGAACTTAACTGGTTCCCAGGTTTCCCTGCCTGCTGACAGGTAAAGCAGAAATTCATGGTGTTGAATTTGTCTTCCTCTTGCTTTAACTTGCCTCCTCCCTGTCTTATTTTGGAGTTGGGACGTGGAAAGCATTAAGTATCTGCATCTCTTCAGGTGTATTCTGCTTGTTTTGGAGTCATCAAGGGTTGAAATTGCTGTTCTTCTAAATGACCTGGCATACTTAAAATATGAATCCTCCAAGGCGTCCTCAAATAGAGAGAACATTCTTCTGAAGCAGAGGAATCTTGGTGTAGCCTTCTCTTTGGTTGAAAAAATAATTAAACTTATTTCTAGTTTTGGTGGAGAAGGTATGTGACAATATTTGTGTGGTACAGAAATATTTCTAATATTTTCTGATACTTTTCAGAAAAATATTACTGAAAAAATTAACATGGAACACGATTTATGCCGGTAATAGTTAAATTTTTTGAAACTAAGGTCATCTCCACTTGCACTACCCTTTAATATTTGTCAAATAGGAAGCCTGATTCTGGGACAGAGGGTGTGTTTCATTTGCATGTTATGCTTTGCTGTTATATCTTGATCCAGCAGTAAAGAGAGATGTTAGTAGGTGACTTATGAGCTGATTATTTAATGAAAACCATTTGCAGAGTCAACTGCCAATGCTGTTATCAGTAAGAACACTTTCACAATAATCATTTCTGGGCTCAATGAGACAATTGGTGTTGTTTTGGACTATCTACGAGATGCGAAGGTACTATTGTTCATCAGTACATAGGAGAATAATTATAGCAAGTCTACTCATGCAATAATGATTCATCGCAGGAGCATGGACAGATGAAAGGGGATGATCTTCTAGCGGCAGTGCGAGTAATCGGAAGGTATGAATCCCACCTTTCCTTCTGTGTGGATGTTGGGGAAAAAAAGAGAGAAACTCTGACAGCATAAAAAATAGTCCCTGAGAAAACCATACCTGTCTTTATAGGTGATAGTCTTAGAGAAAAATTAAGCCTTCCAATGAACAGATTTAGCAAAATCCGTGCTAGTTAGCTTTCTAGTTTTCCATTCTTCAAACTAGTATTCATACCCGCGTGATGCACGTTTGTTACAAAAATTTATAAAAATAACTCTGTGTGTGACGGCCTTGTTGTTCTCTTCAATGCTTTTCTGCTATTGTGAGTTGATATTATTTACTTGTATTTACTTGTTTCTCTTATCTTAGGATATATTGGGTCATAACTATATCTGTTGACAAGCTTTTTTCCCTATTTCATTGTTCATTCAAATAGGAAATTCTTTTACTTCTAATTCAACTTCCTGTTGTAAATGGATGCAATTGCATATCTGTGTGTTGCGGTTGACTTGAACTCTACAAGTCCTGGTTTCATCTGCTAGCTGGAGAGTTGTAGATATTTACTGCCATCTTGAAATTTGTGAGGAAGATGGAGTTTAATTGGTTCCATTAAAGGCCTGGTGCCATATTAATGTAATGGAGATTGAATTTGGCCATATTTGCTGCAGATTCGAGTTTGATGTTGTGAGAAATAAATACCTGGGAAATATTATTAAGATGTGCTCTACATTATTACACTGAGCTCTATTTATAGACACTTACAGTCCTCTTCCACATAGGACACTATATACTATCCTATTCTAATTCTAACAGTCCCCCTCAAGCTAGTGTATACAAGTCATATGTATTAAGCTTGTTACAGATGTAACTAATACGAGGACCAGTGAGCGACTTGGTGAATATATGTTGATCACTTGAATTCACAAATTTTATAACAATATCTCCTGAGAGTATCTTTTCTCTGATAAAGTAACAGTCAATTTCAATGTGCTTAGTCCTCTTGTGAAATACCGGATTCGATGCAATAGCTAAACTGAAATTCCCGGGCTGAATAATTTTTTTCCGTTAAACGAACCTGGAAGGACTCAAACTGATGTGAAGTCATGGTTTTTGAGTAGCGAAAATCAAAACCACAATGATACGTAGGAATAGCTAGAATAACCAAGAACAAGAGCCCTAAGTATTTAGGACTAACTGTTGATGAACAACCAAGAAACAAGAACTTCCAAAAAAAGGTTGAAAGTAACCATAGATCAAGGACTCTATGAATCAAAGAAAAGAAGACTCTAATACCATGTCAAGAACAAAGAAAATATGAGAGGAACTGGAGAATGATTGTCTCATTTCATTGATCCAAATACATG
This sequence comes from Jaltomata sinuosa, assembly GCA_003996215.1. NCBI lineage: Eukaryota > Viridiplantae > Streptophyta > Magnoliopsida > Solanales > Solanaceae > Jaltomata > Jaltomata sinuosa. The sequence continues at coordinate 53,764 of QJPP01004739.1, forward strand.
AGAATACATCGGTATTTATACACAAAAGGAATATCCTACACTTAATATAAATTCTGCAAATTAATGTGCATAATATTCTACAACTAATGCTACACAGTATTCTTCACTAAATATAGTATCTAGAATATCTCTTCATATATTCTACAACTAATGCTACAAAATATTCTACACTAAATGTAGTATCTAGAATATCTCTTACACAATATTCTACACTAATGTAGTATCTAGAATATCTCTTACATATTCACCATATCGAGAATATCTTAATGTACAAGATATTCTACGATCTATCCATCATGCTAAAAGTTGCAACTTAGTTTATTCATCAATCATTCATCTGTGATTGCTTTAGGAACTTCGTTTAAATGGGTAGGCACTAAGGCGTGGGTAGTGGATGGGTATAAGTTGTGGTACTCAGGAGCCATTAGGAATAGGAATGGCGTAGGTATCTTAGTAAATGAGGAGCTTCGGGAGCATGTGGTTGAGGTCAAGAGGGTCAATGATAGGATGATGTTGATCAAGTTAGTCGTTGGAGGTTCTACTTTGAACATTATTAGTGCTTACGCGCCGCAAGCGGGTTTGGATGAGGAGGAAAAGACGGGCTTATGGGAGGCGTTGGATGAGGTGGTGGGAGGGGTACCACTCTGAGTAGATTTTCATAGGTGGGGATTTCAATGGGCACATCGGATCGTCCCCGAGGGGTTATGCTGAGGCGCATGGAGGTTTTGGTTTCGGGGAGAGGAACGCAGGAGGGGCCTCCCTATTGGATTTTGCTAGAGCCTTTGGGTTGTGGGTAGCAAACTCGAGCTTCCCGAAAAAAGAGGAACACTTGGTTACCTTTCGTAGTTCGGTGGCCAAGACGCAAATTGACTTTTTGCTCCTTAGGAAGGGGGATAGAGGTCTGTGTAAAGACTGTAAGGTGATACCGAGTGAGAACCTTTCGACCCAACATAAGCTCTTGGTGATGGACTTGGAGATTAGGCATGAGAGAAGGAAAAGGAGGGTGGAAGATCGGCTGAGAATTAATTGGGGTAGCTTGACTATGGCCAGTGCCTTAGAAATAGGGGAGAAGTTGATGACTTCAAGGGCGTGGGAGAGCAGAGGGGATGCGGATAGTATGTGGGAGGCGACTTCCAGTTGCATAAGGGAGACGGCTAGTGAGGTGTTAGGTGTCTCGAGAGGCCGCTCTGGCAAGCATCGAGGGGATTGGTGGTGGAATGAAGAAGTAAAAGGGAAGGTGGAGGCAAAGAAGGGGGCTTACGCGAAGTTGGTTGAAAGTAAGGATGGGGAGGAGAAACGAAAGAATAGGGAGGAGTACAAGATAGCTAGGAGAGAGGTAAGTTGGCGGTCACGGCGGCTAAGACATCAGCTTTCGAGAGCTTATACACTGCTTTAGAAGGTAAAGGTGGAGATAAGAAGTTGTATAGGCTAGCCAAGGCTAGGGAGAGGAGGGCCCGGGACCTTGATCAAGTGAAGTGTATCAAAGATGAGGATGGTAAAGTATTGGTGGAGGAGGTGCTCATTAGGAAGAGATGGCAGACTTACTTCCATCAACTCTTAAATGAAGAGGGCGACAGAGGCATTGTGTTGGGAGATTTAGAGCACTGGAAGAGGCGTTGTGACTATGGCTATTGTAGGCGTTTTAGGGTGGAGGAGGTTAAAGGTGCTATTCGTAGGATGCATAGGGGTAGAGCGGTCGGACCTGATGAGATTCCGGTGGATTTTTGAAAGTGTACGGGCGGGGCAGGGATGGAATGGCTGACGGGGTTGTTCAGTGTTATTTTCAGGACGGCGAAGATGCCCGGAGCTTGGAGATGGAGCACGATGATTCCATTGTACAAGAACAAGGGTGACATCCAGCACTGCAACAACTATAGGGGTATCAAGTTGTTGAGTCACACCATGAAGGTCTGGGAGAGGGTTGTGGAGTTGAGGTTAAGAAGAATTGTGACTATTTCTGAGAATCAGTTCGGATTCATGCCAGGACGGTCGACTACTGAGGCTATTCATCTCGTGAGGAGATTGGTGGAGCAGTATAGGGAGAGGAAGAAGGATTTGCATATGGTGTTTATCGACCTAGAAAAGGCCTACGACAAAGTTCCCAGGGAGGTTCTTTTGAGGTGCTTGGAGGTTAGGGGTGTACCCGTGGCATACATTAGGTTGATCAGGGATATGTACGATGGCGCAAAGACTCGAGTTAGGACAGCGGGGGGAGATTCCGAGCAATTCCCTGTGGTGATGGGATTGCACCAGGGATCGTCCCTTAACCCCTTTTTATTTGCCTTGGTGATGGACGTGTTGACGCGGCAAATTCAAGGCGAGGTGCCCTGGTGTATGTTATTTGCAGACGACGTAGTTTTGATTGAGGAGACCCGCGAAAGAGTTAATGACAAATTGGAGGTTTGGAGACAGACCCTGGAGTCTAAAGGGTTTAGGTTGAGCAGGACTAAGACGGAATATGTGGAGTGCAAGTTCAGTGAGGTGACATCTGTGACCGACGTGGAAGTGAGGCTTGACACGCATGTCATCCAAAAAAGAGATAGCTTCAAGTACCTTGGGTCTATTATCCAGGGTAATGGTGAGATTGACGAGGATGTGACCCATCGTATTGGTGCAGGGTGGATGAAATGGCGGCTCGCATCCGGGGTATTGTGTGATAAGAAGGTACCTCCAAAACTGAAAGGCAAGTTCTACAGAGTAGCAGTTAGACTGGCTATGTTGTATGGGGCAGAGTGTTGGCCGGTCAAGAACTCCCACGTTCAGAAGATGAAGGTGGCTGAGATGAGGATGTTGCGCTGGATGTGTGGGTTTACTAGGAGGGATAGGATTAGGAATGCGGATATTCGAGAAAAGGTGGGAGTGTCTTCAGTGGAAGACAAGATGCGGGAAGTGAGGTTGTGATGGTTTGGGCATGTGATGAGGAGAGGCACAGAGGCCGCTGTGCGGCGGTGTGAGAGGCTGGCTATGGATGGTTTTAAGAGAGGTGATTAAGCAGGATTTGGTGCAATTGCAGCTTACCGAGGACATGACCTTAGATAGGAAGGTGTAGAGGGCTCAGATTAGGGTAGAAGGTTAATAGGTTGGTTGGCTTCTTAGTAGGGAGGAGTGCAGTGTTTTGTTGCCTTTTTAGTAGTTGTAAGGCTACGCTTGTAGCTTTTGTTTCATCTGCGCCGGCTACTTGCTAGTGCCTTGTGTAGTTAGATTATTATATTATTTTGTTGTAGTATAGTTTTGTGATTATCTGTTGTTTTGTTTATTGGTTTTATATCTTGGACTGTTTTGAGCCGAGGGTCTATCGAAAACAACCTCTTTACTTCACCATGGGGTAAAGGTATGGTCTGCGTACATTCTACCCTCCCCAGACCCCACTTTGTGGGAATATACTGGGTATGTTGTTGTTGTTGATTTTAATATGGTTACCAGAATTTATTTCACCTTAGGCAAGAGATCTTGACATTATAGAATTCAAAGATCGCGCAGAGGTGTAGTACGAGTGGGTGGAATGCAAGAAAATTTTTATGAGGAAGATGACTCTTAGCCGGAAAGTCATGTATTGGATCTGCGTTTTATTGCGCAAAGCTTGTGAAAAGATGGACGTGAAGGGATCATACTCTTTCTTTTGCCCAAAAAAAAATTCAACGCCTATGGCATGTTCATTAGCTTGGTAGCAGCAGTTCAAGATGAGCGCATGGCTGTGATTATTCTCCCTGAAATAGTATTCAATGTGGGGTGAACTGATATAGCTTAAAGATTGAAAGGTTCTTAAATAAGGAGCCCAGACCTACACAGAGACCACTCTTTGCAATGAAGCAACCTGATTGAACCACAACTATCTAGAAGCTTTCAAAACTGATAAATGGAAAGCGAAAGGGGACTCGAATTCATCTTCATCTACATCCCATCTTATTGTAGTAGACGGCCCAGAAATCTCTGATCAGGATGTGCTATCCAGATGTTTGGTTGGGAGTTTTAAGGAATCGAAGGAGCTACCCACTTTGGCTGACGTTCGGAGGTAGATTAATAACATATGGAGTACATTTCCAAGGTTACAAATGTATGAAATGTAGGGGTGTCAAATGGGCGGGTTGGGTCATGACCCGCCCAACCAATTGTTTTGAATTCTCCTCCCCCCCCCCCCCCCCAAAAAAAAAAAAATAAAAAAATAAAAATATCCCACCCCCACCCTTCACACCCCTCGCTAGGGGTGTTCACGGGTCGGTTATTGGTTAAAACCAAAACCAAACTAATATAATCGGTTTTTTAAAATTTTAAAACCAAACCAAATATAATATACATTTATCGATTTGGTTATTATTGGTTTCAGTTTCGGTTCGGTTCGGTTATTCGGTTATTAACAACAACAACAACAACAACAACAACAACAACAACAACAACAACATACCCAGTGTATTCCCACAGCGTGGGAATTCGGTTATTAACCATACACGAAAATAAAAGAAACGATTCATTCAAAAGAAAAAAAAAAGGACAACAATTCATTCAAAAAAAAAAAAATCTTGATATTGCCACATAAAACATAACATGGCGTATATCTAATACAAGATATTTAACATATAAATAAATTTTGATAAAAACATATACTTAAGATATTTAAAATTGTTCATAAAAAATAATATATTATGTATATATAATTATAAAAAATAAGTATATAATTCATCAGTTTGGTTCGGTTATTTATTCGGTTTTTTTCAACAAAACCAAAACCAAACCATATATTATCGTTTTTTTAAAATGTAAAACCAAACCAAACCAAACCAAACCCAATGAAAATCGGTTTATTTAATCGGTTTGGTTCGGTTTTTCGGTTTGGTCGATTTTTATCCAAATCGTGAACACCCGTACCCCTCGCTTACCATCTATCGAGACTCGAGCTTTCGAGTCGACACCCAACCCTAACCTGAGACTCAACCTTGACCAAGGATTGAGACCCAAGCACAACTTAAGACCCGACCTGAAAACGACTCGGGACTTGAGATTCGAAACGTGGGACCTATTACCTACCTTGGCCTGGGACTCGAGACCTAACTTTTACTCGAGATTCAACCCCATCCAAGACCCGAGCCTCTAGACTCGACCCCGACCCAACCTTGACTCAGAACTTGACCCGAGCCCCGCCCATTGACCTACGGACCCAGGACCCAACCCCTATCAGAGACTGACCTTGACCCAGGACCCGACCCTGACCCAGGACCCAAGACCTGACTTCGACTTGAGACTAACCCTGGCCTAAGACTTAGACCTGTCCCCGACGTGAGACCCGACCCTGACCCAGGACCTAAGACTCGACCCGAATCGACTCGATCGAGACCAAATCCTACTGAGTACGATGTAAAATTTTTGGGCAAAACTTGTGATCTAGCGAAGGCAGAAAGCTGGTTGAAGTTCACAATTAAATTGGGTGAAGGTTACAATCGTTTTAAAATGGGTCATGCTTGAATGGTTAAAATTAGCCTAGTTTTAAATTATCTTGAGCCCAATCCATAAAAATTTGGGCTGTTCATTTGTTTTTGGACTCATTGACATCCCTAATGAAATGCATGACACCACTTTTTTGTTTGAATCTCCTTAAAGGAGGACGACTAAACATATTATAGCTTGTTTAGCCAAGCTTATTTTTTGCCAAAAGTGCTTATTTTTTCTCAAAGGTGCTTATTTTACAAAATCAAGGTGTTTTTGGCCCAGCTTTTGGGAGAAAATAAGTGCTTCTGGTGAGTAGCAGAAGCTGTTTTGAGGAGCTACAAAAAGTAGCTTCTCCCTAAAAGCACTTTTGATAAAAATACACTTAAAAACACTTTTAGGAAGCTTGGCCAAACACTAATTGCTGCTCAAAAGTGCTTTTTAAATTTATTGGCCAAACACAAATTGCTTCTCATCAAAAGTGCTTTTTTGAAGAGTACTTTTGAAATAAGCACTTTTCAAAATAGGCTGATTTTAGAAGTTTGACCAAACTGGCTATTAGTGTTGGGGAATGGAAATGGTGAAGCCAAGCGATGAAATTAGAACGGTGGTTGCCAACAATAGGCTTTTTTCTGGTTGAAGCTCCGTTCAATTTGGTCTGGGTGAGGCTTTTGGGGGTTCCCCTCCATATATGGTATCATGATATCTTGAAGCTGATTGGGGATAAATGGGGGGCTGGCTTGAAACCGAGGAGGAAACCTCTCTAAGTAACCATCTGAAATGAGCTCGCATCAGAGTCAAGGGACTTTTTTGATTAGATCCCTTAAACCATTAAATTGAAAAATGGCACCATCTGCCATCTACACTATTTCGGTGTGGTGCAAGGTACCGAAAAGATGGGATCTGGTCGGACAAGGACTGAAGATAAAAATAGGGTACAAATAAAACAGCTTTTTACTTGGGTCTTCAACAGAGGGGTACGACACACGTGGAATCAACTTTAATTCAAATTCAAATCAAAGAGAGGTTTTTTTCAAGTGGCCAATCTTAAAAATGCTATGCCCTTAATTGGGTCATCAGTTTGGGGGGGGGGGGGGTTTCCATCCCAAGTCCAACATGTCGATTATTAGAAGACCAGAAATGGGTTTTAATATCAATCTTTCCAACAGCTTTTTAGCCCTGGCTATTAAAGATTACCCGATGGCAGACGAGATAGAAGCAAACCAATTGCTAAGTGCCATAGATATTCCTCCTCTCTTTATTACTATCCCTGAGCAAACCACATGCGCTTCCACCAGCACAGGGATCATAGAGATGCACATGCAGGGATTGGGAGAAGACAACATGGAGACAATTATGAAGGGGGACATCATTCCTTTCTCTCCCATCTCTTCTGATGCTTTGCAATTCTCAGATTCTGAAGAACATAGGAACTGGCAGGGTGATGAGTCAGAGATGGTGCCTCTTCAAGGGTCCACAAAACATCCTTAAATTGAGCTAGTCATACAGTGTTAAATTCTAGGGATGTGAGGAAGAGACTCTTTCTCTTTTCATGAAAATTAACAGACAAAGGCAAGATAGGAGACTGGAAGCTGCTCCGAAATCAGCCTCTACACCAAAAAGAAAGAAAGGGAGTTTGGAGGTTCAAAATCTAGTTTTCAACATGAATCCCCAGAACTAAGTTCTAGAAGCAAAGAATAATTCACCAAATTTTGTCATCCATGAAAGTAAAAAATTGTTTGTTGGAACGTGAAGGGATTGGAACAATGGGATACGAGATCGGTAGTCAAAATGTTAATCGAAAAATGGAAGGCACACATCTATTAACCAAACTGGAGGGGGACATTAAAGGGTTCGTTAAACAACTTTGGGGAAATAGATGGCAAAATTTGGATGCTTGGAAGCTAGTGATAGAAGAGGAGAAATTCTCATTATGTGGGACAACAGGGTCTGGAAAGGAGATGTTATCAATATAGGGAGCTATACTATCACTTGCAAATTCGAATCACTTATGCAGATTTTCTCTTGGCATCTAACTAGAGTTTATGGGCCACACAACAGAATTGAAAGGAGCAATGTCTGGTGGGAAGATGAATGGGATGAAAGTTTTAGATGCACCACACAATCAGTGCTCCCTTAACTTGCTTCAGATCACACTCCTATTGTTCTCAACTGTGGTGACGGAAGAACTCCATGGGAAAAAGAAGCTTTTTCTTTGTTAGTCAAAGTGGATGAAAGGAGGAATCATATGGGAAAAGTTGAGGGGAGTAGTAAATCAAAAACTCCAAGAAGCAAAGGGATTGGGAAAAATGAATTGAAAAATTTACAGTCAGAACTCAATGAGGAAGTGGAAGGCGTTAGGAGTAGGGGGAGAAATCTGAGGCTAACTTATCAATGAAAGTAAAGTTAGTGTCATGGAATGTGAGGGGTCTTAACAGGTTAGATAAAAGGAACCTGGTTAAGAGTTTGATGTTAAAGTGGGAAGCGGATATCTATTGCTTTCAAGAGATAAAATTGGAGAAAGAAGTAGAGTTGATGGCAGCAGTTGTGGGATTGCAGATGGTTGAAGTATGGCTACTTAGAAGCACAAGGAACTTGTGGAGGAATTATGATTTTGTGGGACAGCAGAGTATGGAAAGGGGAGTTAGTTTGCTACGGGGACCTATTATATATCCTACAAGTTTGAAGCTGTACAAGAATCTTTCAATTGGTGCCTCACTGGAGTGTACGCTCCACACACCAGAGTGGAAAAAAATGATTGTTGGGCAGAGATTTCAGCCGCTAAAGGATTAATGGGAGGTCCTTGGGTAGCATGTGGGGATTTTAACACTATCAGACACATGGCAGAAAGGAGAAATTGCTCAAGAATTACTAATATAACGAGAGATTTCTCTGAATGGATTGTGGATATGGGGCTGCATGATCCTCACTTGAATGGGGGAAAGTTCACGTGGTTCAGGGGAATTAGTCACTATAGTGCTTCTAGACTTCAAGGATGGGGAGCCTAGGAGCAGAGGGAGGATCACATTGTCACCATCTATCTTAATGAAGTTAAAACTTTTGTCTTGGAACGTGAGGGGGTTAAACATGGAGAGTAAAAGGAGACTAGTTAGGGGGACAATTCAACAATGGGGTGCGGATATTAATGTCTTGGTGGAAACTAAATTAGGGGGTGGTGAAAGGAACTTATTTCACCAATTATGGTATAACAGATGGATGGGGGAGGTGCATATGGATGCAACAGGGCGAAGTGGAGGTATTGTGGTTATGTGGGATAAGAGATACTAGGATGGGGAGCTAGTGGAGTGTGGAAATCAGATGCTAACATGTAAGCTTGTAGGTATCACCCAAGACTTCACGTGGTACTTGAGTGCTATCTATGCTGATTGTGATAGAGTGGAAAGAAGGGAGCTTTGGTGGGAATTGGCTGCTGTTAGGAGCCAATTTGAAGGGCCCTAGGTGCTTTGCGGAGATTTCAACATTACAAGATATCCCTCCGAGAGAGCAAATTGTAGCAGAATCACAGGAGCAATGGCAGAATTCTCAGAATGGATTAATGACATGGAACTAATTGATCCTCCTTTATTTGGAGGATCCTTCACTTGGAGAAGGGGAGATAATCATAGGAGTGCATCCAGAATTGATAGATATCTTTTTTCACATCAGTGGGAAGAGTTGTTCCTGCAAATTAAGCAATCTATCCTTCCTAAGTTGGGGTCTGATCATAACCTAATTTTACTGACTTGTGGTGATTGGTAATACAAAAAATCTTACTTCAAATTCGAACAATGGTGGCTTGGTGTGGAGGGCTTCAAGGACAAAATGCAAGATTGGTGGCAGTCTTTTAGTATATCTGGCACACCCTCTTTCATTCTGGCTTCAAAATTGAGGCTCCTGAAGGAGAAATTAAAGGAATGGGGCAGGAATAATAGGAATAACTGGAGGCAAAAAAGAGAAGACATTCTGAATCAGATCTCCAGTCTTGATAACATTCAAGAGCAGAAGCTCCTTACTAAGGATGAATTACTTCAAAAAACTCATCTGGCTATGGAGTTTGAAGAAGTAGTTAGGACTGAGGAGATAGCATGGAGACAGAGGTCAAGAATCCAGTGGTTGAAAAGTGGAGACAAGAATACCAAATTCTTTCACAGAATGGCCACAGCTCACAAGAGATTCAACTCTATTGACTCATTAGATATTGAAGGAAATACAGTCACTGATCAGGAACAGATTAAAGGGGCCATTCAGAATTTCTATCAAAAGTAGTATAGTGAAATAGAAAGCTGGAGACCAGATTTTAATTTTTTCCTGAAAATGGGGTCATTGACATTGAGGAACAAGAGTGGCTACAAAGAAATTTCGAAGAGGAGGAGGTTATCAGCTGCATCAAATTATGCGCCAGTGATAAGGCTCCCGGACCTGATGGATTCCCAATGAGCTTCTTTCAAACTTTCTGGGAAATGCTTAAAGTAGACAGAATGGGAACTTTGCAGCATTTTCACCAACACCAGGTGTTCGAAAAGAGCCTTAATGCTACTTATGTGGCCCTTATACCAAAGAAGAATGGTGCATCTGTGCTTAGAGACTTTAGGCCAATAAGTCTCATAAGTGGTGTATATAAAATCATTGCCAAGATATTGGCAGAAAGGTTGAAAAGGGTGGTGCACAAACTGATCAACAAACATCAGATGACATTCATCAAAGGAAGGCAAATCATGGATGCTGCACTCATAGCTAGTGAATGTGTAGACTCTAGACTAAGAGGTGATGAACCTGGCATCATGTGCGAACTCGACATTGAAAAAGCATACGACCATGTAAATTGGGAATATCTTCTGAGTATTTTGAAGCAGATGGGGTTTGGGGTTAGGTGGTTGAAATGGATGAGTTTTTGTATCAAAACTATCAGGTTCTCTGTCCTTGTGAATGGAGAACCTGTGGGTTTTTTTCCCTCTGAAAGAGCACTCAGACAAGGTGACCCTCTATCACCCTTCCTCTTTATCATAGCCATGGAAGGACTCAACAGCATGGTAAGAACAGCATTGTAGAAGAAATGACTTAAGGGGTTCCAGCTAGGCAATGGCGGGGTGAATGTGGAAATTTGTCATCTTCTTTATGCAGATGACACAATCATTTTCTGCGATGCAGATGCAGGACAAATCAGTTTTATAAGACTGATACTGCTAATTTTTGAGGCTATATCTGGATTGAGTGTCAATTAGAGGAAGAGCAGTGGTTTTCCTATTAAAAACGTGGCTCAAATGGTGGGGTTGGCTGGGATCTTAGGATGCAGGATTGAACAACTTCCAACAACCTATTTAGGCATGCCTCTGGGTTACAAGCACAAGGAATTGGCTATCTGGGACAGGATTATAGAGAAAACAGAAATGAAGCTTTCAAAGTGGAAATCACAGTATTTATCTCTTGGAGGTAGACTAATTCTGATAAATGCAGTGCTAGACTCTTTACCTACTTATGTAATGTCTATGTTTCCAATTCCAGCTGAGGTGGAGGATAAACTTGATAAGCTCAGAAGGGATTTTCTATGGAATGGAAACAAGGAGGACAAGGGTTTGCATTTGGTGAAATGGGATGCTGTTCAACTTGAGAAGAAAGCAGGAGGTCTTGGTATCAAAAAATTGAAATAACATAACAATTGCCTGATGATGAAGTGGTTATGGAGATATGCTAATGAAGACCAAGCTTCGTGGAAGGAGGTGATCATGAGCAAATATGGAAAGTCAAGCCAATGGTGCACTGATGAAGTGGTCAGCACTTATAGTGTATCAGTTTGGAGGAGCATTAGAAACTTATGGGCAAGCTTTAACAATTATGTTGTCCATAAGGTCGGTGATGGTTTAAAGACATTGTTTTGGAAGGAACCATGGAACGGGCAAGAACCTTTGATGTCTGTTTTTCCGGACTTATTCTCTTTATGCAGCAATCCTGAAGTCACCGTGGCAGACTCCTGGACACCTCAAGGGTGGAATATGTGTTTCAGAAGGAACTTAAATGATTGGGAGATTGATAGGGTGGTTGGTCTTCTGAAGGAAGTTGACAAATTTAAAGGTACTTCTCCTGTTATTAACTGGAAGCATAGCAACGGAGGTTCTCTGTCAATAGAATTTACAAAATGGAAGCTTTGGGGCAGCCATGAGGCAGTATAGGGCCATGGTCAAAGGTGTGGAAAAGTTTGGTCCCATCCAAAATTAAATGTTTCACTTGGTTAGTGGTCAGAAGAGCCTTTCTCACTCATGAAGTCCTACAGAAGAGGGGCTTTCAATTAGTGTCCAGATGTTTCCTTTGTAATGAGACCGCAGGGACAAATAATCATCTGTTTTTGCATTGCAAAGTGACAGCCCAATTATGGTCACTTTTCTTCAGCCTCATAGGTAACAACTGGTCTATGCCAGAACATACATCAGATCTTCTAAGCTGTTGGATCAGGAGAGGGGGTAGCAAGTCCCAGAAGAGATGGTGGAGATATTTGGTGGACAATCTGGAAGGAAAGAAATGGGAGGTGTTTTGAGGGCAGGTCCAATACTTTGCAGAAGATTAAATGGAATTGCATTGTAAATTTTCATTTTTGGTGTAAACTAGCAAATGTAGAGGATGAAGTTCAATTGGTAGATTTCTTAGGTTCTTTGTAATTAACCTTGGTTATAGCTCTGTTGATAATTTTTTGGAGGTCTCCAGCATATCCTTAATGCTATCCTTAATGCTGAGGAATACAAATTACCAGTTTTCAAAAATAAAATAAAATTATAGTGTCAATAACACCTCGGAGATCACCCATTTATTGTATGCTGATGATTCTTTAATCTTATGTGATGCTAAGGTAGAACAGGTCACACACCTAAGATTTATACTGACCATTTCTTAGGCAGTTTTTGGATTGCATGTGAATTAGAGAAAATCATTGATCTACACTGCGAATGAAGTCTTTGACATTCAGAGAATTGTTGGCTCCTTTGGGTGTGAGGTGGGGATTTTGCCAACCACTTATCCGAGGCTACTCCTGTGGGCAAAAAGAAAGTCGCAACAAATATGGAATGGTGTGAAAAGAAGCTAGCTGAATGGAGGAATAACTATTTGTCACTAGGAGGGAGGAAGGTGCTAGTCAACAGTGTCCTTGACTTCATACCCACATACATGTTCATTTTCCCTTTACCAGTGAACATTGAAACGAAGATTGATGCTATGAGAAGAAATTTCATCTGGAAAGAGAACAAGGAGAAAAGAGGCTATTATCTAATCAAACGGTAAACTCTCACAATTAGCAAGATGGAAAGTGGGGGGTTGGGTATCAGGAACCTTAGACACCATAACAAAAGTCTCATGATGAAGTGGCTCTGGAGATTCTCATTAGAGGATCAATCTAGGGAGGAAGGTGATATATGATAAATATGGGACAAAAGGGAAGTGGAGTTCATCTTCTGTGACCAGCCCATATTGAGTGAGTGTAAGGAGATTCATCAGGGCCCTATGGCAACTTTTTGTCAGCAACGCTAGCATCAAAGTGGAGGATGGAATGAAAGAACTTCTGGAATGATGCATGGATAGGGAATTGTCCCCTCAAAGATAGTTTCCCTGATTTATATAAATCATCTAGCTCAGCAGCCAAATGCCTCTCTTGCAGAAACATGGAGCTAGCAGGGATGGAACTTCAATTGCAGGAGACTACTTAGTCACTGGGAGGTGATCAGAATGCCTGAATTTCTAAAACTCCTTGACAAAGTTCAAAGGACCAACCGAGCAAGTGCAATACCTGTCCTGGAACTGTAATAACAAAGGTCTAGTCTCTGTCAAATCTTCCTATGAGGGTTTAAGCAGTCATGCTACTCAATACAAGCGTGGGACATGGAAGCATATCTGGAGTTTGAAGATTCTCTTCAAAGTGACTATATTCTATTCACTAGTCATAAAAAAAAAAACAGTCCTGACACATGAAAGTTTGATGAAGAGAGGAATCACACTGTTCTATAGATGTTTTTTGTGTCCCTGGATACTGAAACAAATAGTCACCTTTCTATACACTGTCAAGTCACTTACAGACTGACAATTGTTCATGAGTTTGAAAGGTTTGAGCTGGGTAATGCCTAGAAATACTAAAGAGCTGTTGGTTTGCTAGGACAAAATAGCTGCTGGTACAAGTCAGAAGAAGTGGTGGAGTATCAATCCTGCCTGTATACAGTGGACAGTCTGGAGGGGAAGGAACTCCAGGTGTTTCGAAGATACAACAAACTCAGAACAGAGGATCAAAATGAATTGTATATTTTTGTTTCACCTTTGGTTTAAATAAGCATTAGGTCAGGACGTAGATTCCTTAATAGACCTCATTGGATCCCTGTAAATGCTTACAAGACTTGGGGCCCATTTGGACATGCAAAATCAAATTGATATGAAGTTGAAATTATGTTTGGACATGCAATTTGGATTTCTTCAGTTGTAATTTTTTTTTTCATAAACATGAAAACCCACAAGTTGTGAAAACTATCAATTTTTTTTCAATTCTTGCATAATCTTATCAAATGAACAAATCATTGTTCATAAACAAGATATCAGAATATCCTAAATCGCCGCATTGATAAATCACATATCTCCATGTTCCTTTTATAAATAAATGTTCGCGATTACAAACTTTTAAATATACATAATTTAATAAAGATCCACTAAGCAACAATAGTAGTAATTTAGTTATTCTTTAATTAATATAATCCTTTCACATGATACGAACAATCTCTTCACGCGGAGCATGAGTGTTTTTTTTCCGCAAAATTTAAAATGATGGGTCTCTTTTTATTTATAAAATATAAAATCATGGGTCAAGTTTTACATTTAAAAAAAGTTGAAAATCATGATTTGGATTCCCAAATTATGCTTTTTGGAGAGTTTGAGATTTGAAATCACGATTTCAAATTATGATTTCAAGTCAAATATCCAAATGCTAATTTGAAATTATGACTTCATATCGCATGTCCAAACGCAAGCTTAGATTATGGCTCATTTTTGGAAGTCTTGTACCCTACTTTTGTAATTCTTAGCACAATTTTTGTGCTGAGATTTTCCTTTTGAAGTCAATGAAATTTCTTACCATTTCAAAAAAAAACTTGCTACATCTATTGCTCGATATGCTGCTTTTGCACTAGAACATCTATTAGAAGGTGTTCCTGCCCCATCAGCATCTGTATATCTAACAATATGCTTATGTCCTCGATCCTTGAAGAGTAGTCCTTTGCCTGGAGTTGAGTTTATATATTGTGAAATGCGGACAACTTCATCCGAATGACTATCGCAAGGAAAATCCATAAACTGATTCAGTTTTGTTAAAACATGTTGAGCGCTTCACCTCGAATGTGTGTTTCATTGTCGTCATTAAGGTTCTAAGGCGTACTTTTCTTGCCACTAAACCTCCTCAGAAGAGGCGACACTAAACAATTGATATTTCACTTCATCATAATTTTTTTCAATTTCTTTGTTCATATATTTGTCATTCATGTTTATAATTTTTAGCCTTGGACTAAACCTATATATTTGTAATATTTTCTCCCTTTGTGCCTTCTTTAATTTCATTAAAATGGACCTTAGAGCCTTTTTTGTGCTTTTTGCTTTTGATTACACTGAATTGACTTACAACACTCACATGAAAAGAAATGTCATGTCTAGTCACCGTGAGATAATTTAACTTACCAACTAACCGCTAATATCTTCTAGGATCATTGAGTGGCTCACCCTGTTCTGACAGAAGTTTAGCATTCGGATCCATAGGAGTTTCATGGGTCTACATCAAATCACTCGTGTCTCCTCAAAAATGTTTAAGGCATACTTCCATTGTGAAATAACAATACCTAATCTGGACTAAGTAACCTCAATACCTAGAAAATACTTCAATCTGCTGAGATCTTTAGTCTAGAAATGTTGATAAGAGATGTTGCTTTAAATTAATGATACTATCCTTATCATTGTTGGTGATAACGATATCATCAACCTAAATCACCAAATAAATACCCAAATTTAGAGCATAATGCCGATAAATCACAGAGTGATCAGCTTACTACGAGTCATGCCAAACTCCTAAATTACTGTGCTGAACTTCCAAAGCATGGCTCGAGGAGACTGTTTCAGACCACACCATTGCAATTGGCATACAAGGCTACTAGACTCCCGCGGAGCTACAAAACCATGTGGTTGCTCTATATAAATTTCCTCCTAAAGGTGACCAGGGAGAAAAACATTCTTAATGTCCAACTGATAAAGAGGGAGAGGACCATTGCGGACAACAACCATGGATAGAAAAAAGCAGACATGTTAATTAGCCACGAGAGAAAGTATCACGATAATCAAGCCCAAATATCAGAGTATACTCTTTGGCAACAAGGCAAAGCCTTGAGCCAATCAACTTTTCCGTCCGGACCAACTTTGACTGCATAAACCTAACGACAACCAACAATAGATTTACCTAAAGGAAGAAGAACAAGCTCTCAGTACCACTTGCATGTAAAGTAGACATCTGATCAAGCAAAAGCACAAAGATGATACAAAGGCATAATGGGGTGATAAAAGAAGATGATAACTTAAAAAGGTATAATGAGGGTTAGTATTACGAGAGTGGATCGTATACCTTCTCGAAGTACAATCGATTGACCAGGAGGAGACAAGTCTGTAATAGATGCAGGGTTCAAGGCAGGATGTGAATCATCTGGGCTTGATGCTGGACAACGACGATAATTCAGGAGTGGTGACACTGTGTCGGGAGATGTAGAAGCAACCATAGATTCCTCAAAAGTTGGTATAGATAAGACTTTGGAGATATCAAGATGATCAGAAGAAGATGTAAAATAAGGTCGGGTCTCAAAAATGTGACATCAACTGACATAATGTACCGACAAAGATAAGGTGAGTAGCAATGATACCCCTATTGAACCCAAGAATTACCAATATTGAATAAGGAATCTGATTTTGAATGGAAGATGAGGTCATCTGCTTAATTAAATAGCAAGATGTGAGAATTGAATTGCCTAAAAAACACAGATAAACATGAGGTCGAATGAGAATAGTGTGAGCAATCTCAGTGAGGTGCCTATTCTCCCTCTCTACTACCCATGCTACCCCATTCTACTGAGGGGTGTATAGGACAAGATGTTCGATGAATAATTTCTTGGTGAGTCATAAACTCTTGAAATTGAGAGGATAAGTATTCTAAGGCATTATCACTATGAAAAGTACGAATAGAAACACCAAATTGATTTTGTATTTCAATTCAAAAACTCTTAAATATAGAAAACAACTCAGAACAATTTTTCATTAAGAAAATCCACGTAAATCTTGAATAATCATCAATGAAACTAACAAAATAATGAAATCTTAAGGTTGAATTGACTCTACTAGGACCCCAATATCACCCCAAATATTAGAATAAACTAATGAAAAAATAGACTTTGCACGACTCGCAGCACTACGTGGAAAGGTAGTGCGAGTGTGTTTCCCAAGGGGACACGATTCACAATCCAATGTGTACTAGACAAACTAGACATCATCTTCTGTAGCTTGAATAAACTCAGATGTCCCAAATGGTTGTGAATATTAAGTTGGGAGGATATGGAGGATCTATAACTGGATATGTTGTGGAGGAATTAGGAGAGGTAAGGTAGTAGAGGCCTTGTCATTGAAAGCCTGCGCCAATGGTCTGTCCCATACTGCGGTCCTGCATAACAAAAGAATCATCAAGAAATATTATAGATTCCTATTCCTATTCTAATAGATTTGATTCCATTAGAGAATTTTCTTTTAAGTAGTGAATGTCTTTTGTTCTTTCAGCTATCTTGCAGAAGCACCAGATGCATGCAAAGATAAGGTCACAGAACTTCTAGGTTATATGCTTTCAATTGAAGGAGAAGATGAATTGAGGTTTGGGATTTCTTTTACTGTTTTCTGTTAGCAAACATTTCTCTCAATCTCTTGAACATGCGGCTGACATGGTTTCAAATGGCAGTCCGTTTTATTCCATCTGTTTTTTGCTTCCAATGCTGTGTCAAATAACTCTCGAGACTGGAGGATGCAAAATTTTAGCTTCCTCAGGTGCATTTAGAGAAGTGAGCCTCACTTTCATTCTGATTTCTGAAATTAATACAAGCATATTCGCAATCTCTATGAACCAATATTTTGTATGATAGCTGGCAATCCATTTATATTTCCCCTCTTCGTCTCTTGATCTTCCGATGGAATGTATTTAATTTGCAGGTTGTTGGTTGCCTCATTGCTTTGATTGACCAAAACAATTATACATCTGTGGATAATGGTTCTATATTCTTGGCTTGCGATACAATTTTGAATCTTCTTCTGAAGGTAGTTTTCATGCTTTGCTGCAGGATGCAGTATCTTAGTTGATGAATTAGTTATATTTGTATGATATTTTATTGACAATCTTGCCTTCTCATGAACAGCGGGAGCAAATTAAATTTCCTTCAGATGATCCCAGTTTTATCAGACTTTTTGTAGCATTGTCACATTGGGCAGGTAATATCTTTAACTCAGATTTTTGCACTTGCCGAGCCTGATCTCCTTGTTTCAACTGTTGAAATTTCTTGGTTTAATGATTCATATTTCCTATCTGTAGCATCATCCAAAAAGATGAGCAATTGATACCCATCAGCTTTTAGCAAAGAGGTGTTAACCTTTAAATGGCCCTGTCCCTAGCTGTAGTACATTGGGCGCAAATTATAGACAGATTAAAGAATTCTCAAAGTCTCTCAAAATTGGTAATGTTAAGACGCTGCTTGAAGGCAGGTTCATGACTTAATGCTTCTTAATATCATGTGGGACATAAGTAATGACCAAGTAATGAAAAACCTTACTCAGGTGTAGAAAGATTATGCTCTGTAGTTTACTAGAGAGCTGGATTTACAATTAATTGGTGTATGTTCTGCTTGTCGAAATCAACAGTTTGGTCAGGGTTTTGGGACATAAGTCATTGTTGAGTCCCACATCGGTGTGCATTAGGGTCCTTGGTTACATGATCTTGGACAATCCTCCCTTCATGAGCTAGCTTTTGTAGTTGAGTTGGGCCCAAGAGTCATTTCTTTATCATGGTATCAGAGTCGGGACCAACCCAATTCATTATTTCATCCGATACTGGGTCCCCCACCTTATATTGTCCGTGCTCCAGATGTCTCGTCCTAGGCGTGTGGGGGAAAGTGTTGAGTCCCACATTGGTGGGCATTAGGGTCCTTGGTTTCCTTATATGGTCTTGGGCAATTCTCCCCTCATGAGCTAGCTTTTGGGCGTGAGTTCATTTCTTTTTCAATCATGACCAAGTAATGATAACTGAAAAGCCTTACTCTCAGGTTAGAAAGATTATGCTTTGTAGTCTGGTAGAAAGCTGGATTTACAATTAAATTGGTGTGTTCTGCTTGTCAAGAAAAAAGATAAATTGTGTGCCAAGAAGTAAATTAACAATTAGGGGATCTTAAAAACAAAACCAATGAAGATATCTACTATCTAGAGCATTAATGTTTGTGTGGACTTCAAAACACAAGTACAGTATCCCTCATAACCAGACCAAAGAAAGTGAGCCAGTAATTATTCAATTAAAAATAAACAATGATGACATGGGGAAGTCTTAAATAGGAAACAAGAATTCTCAAATTAGCTTTTATGAGAGAATGTAATCAAAAGATAAATGTCTTAAGAGCTAGAGCAGAATAGTGGAACATTGATTTCTCCAGAAGCAGACCTTTTCTGCTCCTTCTGCCATTTAACAGCTATAGATGACTCTGGACTTAATGAAAGTTGGTATCTTAAAATAAAAGTATCAAGGAGGCCCGCTGGGCATCATAGTTCCTTCTAACCTCCTACTTCTTAAGGGAAGCAAGACTGGAAGAGAGAGTTTTAATATAATTAAACTAGGAAAAGGTTTCTGTTTTAGCAGTGGTCCATTGCTGATTCCTTGAAGGAACTTCTGATGCTTCGAAGTGCACCACCTAGAAGTCTTAAATCTCAGCTATCCGGCTGTCCCTCCAATATGTGAGATTGTGAAGCTCTTTTTTGTCGATTGCATAAGTAAATATCAAAGGCAAGGCAGGGAGAGCTTGTTGAGATTTATTTTCCATTTTTCTTGTTTCCATGTGATGCATGCGTTCAACATTACTGGGAGGATTTGTAAATTCTTCAAGCTGAGATGCTGCAGTTACTAGGGATAATGTATTGTTTGTAGGGATGTCAGAGAAACCTTAATTCTGGCTTCATAATCTCCTGGATGGATTTGTGACTTTATTTACCAATAAAACCAGTGTGTTGATGTCAATTTGAAATATATTTATGTTAAAATAAATGAAGAGCCGAACTTGAGTAACAAATTGTTCCTCCATGTCATCACTAAATTTCAGTTATTTGTGACCACCAAGAATATAGCACATATATGCATCTATAAATTACTGATCCTAACAAATCGCACTAGAGGTGGTCGATGCTCTGTTTCTCTCTCCTGCGACGTACTGTCTCAACTATCTTTCACTTACTTGGTTTTTGGTTGCTTACCAAAGGTTGCTGAAATTTATTTATTTGCATTCCAGAGAGTATGGATGATGCATCTATTATCATGATGGCATCAAGCATCTGCTCACTTATACTTGATTTGACATCAGAGGAAGCTCTTCTTAATCATCCAGACTTCACTAGTGGCAATATAGGTAGTTTGTCGAAACTCATTGGACGAAGCTTTGCAATATGTGGTCAGGTAGTTCACTGGCTTATACTTCAACCGTTCTGTTATTCCCTGAATTGACTTTACATCGATAGCTTTTTCCATATTTTGGGATTACTCATAAGCAATCTCAGCTTCCGATCTTCCTCACCCTCCCCTTCCCCCCATTTAAAAATGGACATGAGAAAATAAACATGCCAAAGAAATGATCTGTTAGCTGTGGTTTCTGATACTCGGTTGACAAATTATTGTTCTGACTGAATTCAGGACTTGATATCGGATGATGCTAAAGCTGAAGTAGATCTTTTTCAGATAATTACCGCAGGTTCGTAGTTCCTTTATATTAAGAATATTAGGCCTCATTTGCTTTACTTCATGAAGGTCTTAATGTTAATAATTCAAATCTCGGTCATTAAGTCAGATTGTTTTTTGAGTCTAAATCCTGTCTGTTCAAGGATTTTACAAAGATGTTAGTTCACCACTACCCCGTCCACCATCATTGCTAACGCCGTTGTCAGGGCCGCTCACCATTATCAACTATCACCACCCACAACCACCATCCTCCTCCTCATCCACAACCAGGGTGGATTTACATGGAGGGGCACGGGTTCACGTGAACCCATGCACCCATGCACCCATCCCTAGTATAGGTATACCACTGCATGTTTTCTACTAAATATGTGTGTGGGAACCCAGGCTCAAGAGTGCACCTTGGCATTGGTGACAGTGTGCACCATTGCATGCCAGGTCTTGGGATTGAATCCTTCTAGCCATATTGTTTTCTAAGTCCGTTTTGTCTGAGATGGTTTGTGCATGTGAAGAGGAGATGTGCAGATGCCCTAGTGAGGAGGTGTGGGAGGTTGGATATAGTGGGACGAGGAGAGCCAGAGGTAGACCGAGGAAGTATTGGAGAGAGGTGATTAGACAGGATATGTCACATCTTCAGCTTACCGAGGACATGATCTTAGATAGGAGGGTGTGGAGGTCGCGGATAACTGTAGAAGGTTAGTACATAGTCGACCGTTGTTTTAGCATTAACCTATTCTTGTAGTCTTTAGCTTGGTGATAGTCTAGAGCACCGTGTCTGTCGTAATATGAGCCTATTCATGTAGTCTTTGGATTTTGGTGTATGTTATCATCTGTTGTTTATTCTGTGTAGGTGGTCGAACATTGTTGTTTATGTTACGGTTCCTTGCATATATGCTCCGCACTGCTTTCCTATTAGTTGTCATGTTTTTCTTCACTGCTGTTTTTCCTTTCCATTACTACTTTGATTTGCTTCACTTGAGGCGAGGGTCTTTCAGAAACAATCTCTCTACCTCCAAGAGGTAGAGGTAAGGTCTGCGTACACTCTACCCTCCCTAGACCCTACTTTGTGGGATTTCACTAGGTATATTGTTGTTTGTTTTGGTTCCCGATTTGCTGATTTTTTTTGTCATTTCTTTCTTTTCTTTTTCCTTCTGTATTTTTTCTTAATTTGTTAAGTTAACTTTTTTTGATAATAATGCTATTAGTGATCGCTTTTAAAATATGAAAATTTGTTAAGACCAGTTATAAATTGAAGGATGTTCTTTTGTGATAATAATATTAGTTAATAGTTTGCTCATCAAGTTGTCGTGACAATTTTATGGAATTGGACCAAATGATAGTGAAGTGCAGTCATCCTCCAAAAATCCTAGTTACACCTCTGTCCACAACCACTACCGCGGTCAATCACCATAGTTAGTCGTCACTATCACTAGCCACTATTTACAATCATCACCACTACCACCATTACCACAACATCCATATATCACTACCATTAACCATCATTATACATCTCCAACCACCTTCGTCATTCACTACCACCATTAGCTATTACTATTATCCACCATAACTACCACCATCAACCACCATTGTTAACCACTAATGCTAGCCATCATCACTGCTAGCTACAACCCAAGACTACCACCATCCTCAATCGACACCCACAACCATCACGGCCATCGCCATCATCAATCGCCATATAGGTTTTAAAAAATATTTTGTTGATAATAGTTAATATTGGATTAATTTAGTATTTTATTAAATTTTATATTTATTAATTTTAAAATAAAGATAAGTTTTATATACTTAAATGTTGAAAAAATATTCTTAATTATTTAATATTCAGATCTTAATAGTTAGAGGTGTATTCAGATTCAAATATCTAAATTTTAATGCATATCTTAGTATTTAGATGTCTTCACTTTAGTAACTACAAATAAGGTGTAATATTTCTATGTTTTATATTCTCTTTCTTCCTAGCTTTTAAAAAGTTGAGGCAGTTGCTTATTCTACTTGTGTTGTCTAAATTTGGTGTAGCATATTCATCATGGGCTGATCGGTTTCCTCGCATTAGACAAGCTGTCGAGAGCTCAGGGCCTTTTGGATTTCGACATGTTTCATAGGACTATTGTTCACTTGATGAGGTATGTGTGACTATTGGAAATTGTGGTACTGATCAATTGAGTTGTAGTACACCTTGGATGAAGGGTAATGCTTTTGGCATTTCATTCCTGCATTCTAGGAATCTGGAGAAGTAACAGTTAGCTACATCTTTTAACGGAGTGTGTTTTTGCACTGGCCAACTTTGCAGCAGAAAGACATTAGTGTTTCCATATATTGCCATCTTGTGAGGGGGGAATACAGTTAACATTTCGGATGGACTGATGATGAAGAGTGAATCCAAGCTTTTCCTAATAGCTATATGGATCCAAGCCCGCAGGATATGACTAGTCAGATGATTTACTAACTTGCCGCATTACAAGTCTTCTGTTGTTCCAACTTTGCATGCATGTGTTAGCCGACTTTGCTCTCATCGTACCAGGGTTGTTGGAGATGGCTCATCACATAGTATTGGGAGCAAGTTGCGTAAATTAGTTTGTTACTACTATTTCCTTGTACAAAAGAAGTGTTTTAATTTCATCTCTCCGGTACGTTGTTTTTGGTAAACATATTAAAGAAAGAAAGGTGATTGGGTGAGACACTTCATGCCATGTCCCAAAAGGAACATTTGATGTACCCTTTCAAATTAATTCATTTTCAATCAGTATTACACACAAAAAGTATAATGTACTGGTTTGCCCCATGTGATCGTAATGTATCTACTACGAGTATATTTTTAAATGAGAAAAGTACATACATGCCCAATAGAAGTAAACTATTTACAATTAAATACCTCCTTACAAAAAATATCCCGCTAACTAATTACATAAAATGCCTTCTTCTCTTGTAGTTTTTGTAGTTATTTAACTCCCTTTTCATTCTTTTTTTTTATTTCTCTACTTCTCCTTTTTTCTCGTTTTTTTTTTCTTGTTTTTTTTGGTTCTTCATTCAATTTTTTTTCCAGATTATGTTATTTTTTATTTTTTTATACCATAATCTGATTCATCTTTAGTTTTGACTCTCTTCTTTTCTACCGTTTTGGTTATTTATTTTTTATTTCTCTACTTATTATTTTTTTTCTCGTTTTTTCTTCTTATTTTTTTTTCTCTTTTATTGTTCATTTATTTTGTTCACAAATCATGTTATTTTTTATTTTTTTTCTTTCACCATAATTATTTTTGGCTCTTTTTTTTCTATTTCTCTTTGTTTTTTAATTTCTTTATTTCTTGGTCCTTTTCTAATTTTTATTTTTTTTCTTCCATAATCTATTTTGTTCATGATTTTTTTGCTCTTTTTTATTCTTTTTTCTATATAACAATAAAAGATAACTGATATATTAAAATTCGTCCATATTTCTTTTTCTACTCCTTTTTTTTCTCATTTATTTCTTTATTCTTTAATTTTTTCTTTCTTTTTTGTTCATTTATCTATTTTTCTCAAATCATATTGTATTTTTTTTTACCATAATCTAATTTCTTACTCAATTTTAGCTTCTTTCTTTTTATTTTTTTTAATCTATTTATTTTTATTTTTTTCACAATCTAATTTCATTCACACTCATTGAGATTTGCTTCTGTCTTTCGTGTGACACTTTTCAATCCTCCACGATATTATCACAATATAACTATATGTTGGCATAATATCATTGAGAATTATTTTAGTTCATTGAGATACTCCTTAGTATATCATCACAACATATCTAGATACTAGCATAATATCATGGAGGACTGCTTCTATCCTTCAACGCGACACTCTTTAGTATATCTTTACATATATCTATATACTAATATGATATCATAAAAGACTATTTTAGTCCTTCAATAAGACACTTGTCAGCCCTCCATGATATGTATTGTGATGATATCATGGAGGACTGTTTCAGTCCTTCAACGAGACACTCCTTAGTATACCACCACAGTATATCTATACCAGAATGGTATCATCCATGAATGGGGTAGTCCTCAGTCCTCTATGATACCATCACAATATATCTATATATTGGTATGGTATCATGGATACAAGTTTTAGTCCTTCAATGAGACAATACTCAGTATACTATCACAATATATTTATATAATGGCATGGCATCATGGAGGAATACATTCCTTCAATGAGATACTTCTTAATCCTTTATGATACCATCACAGTATATTCATATACTATCATGGTATCATTCAGGTTTGCTTCAGGCCTCAATGATACTATCACAATATATCTATATACTGTCGTGGTATCATTGATGTTTGCTTCAGTGCTTAGTGAGACCCCTATAATACCATCATAGTATATCTATGTACCGACATGGTATTATGGAGAATTGTTTCAGTCTTTCAATAAGACACTCCTTAGTATACCACCACAGTAATTCTATATACTGAAATAATATCATCCATCAATGAGACTGTCTTCAGTCCTCTATGATACCATCACAATATATCTATATATTGACATGGTATCCTGGATAACTGTTTTAGTCCTTCAACGAGACTGTTCATTATACTATCATAATATATCTATTTCTTTATATGGTATCGTGGAGGACTACTTCAGTCCTTCAATAAGACACTTCTCAATCATTCATAATACCATCACAGTATATTCATATACTATCATTGTATCATTGAGGTTCGCTTTAGGCCTCAATGATACAATCACAGTATATCTATATACTGTCATAGTATCGCTGATGTCTGTTTTAGTTCTTCAATGAGACCTTCATGATACCATCACAGTATATCTATATACTAATATGATATCACTAAGGTATGCTTCGGTTGTTTAACAGATCACAAGATTCAAAAGTCTTCTTTTACTTTCTTAAACTCCGCGTCAAGTCAATACATAACAAGTAAATTGAAACATAGGAAGTATACGTTTCGTTTTCATTTACAAAAGCGAAAAAATCATAAATTTCATTGATTTATATTTTAATAAATAAGTTAGTGTACTTTAATATAATTTGATTTGTATTACTAGATCTAAAATTTCGTGCCAGCACAGGCCCAATGTATGTTACTTTTTTTGTTTTAATTTATGTGGCACAGATGAAATTTGGAGAGTAAATCAAATTTTTTATATGGTTTTAAATATTTTAAGTTGTTAATTATTGTGATTTTTACATAATTTTCAGATAATATATGTTATTCTCCCTACCCCAATTTATGTGGTACCGATAGAACGTGGAGAGTCAACCAAATTTTTTATGTCTTTTAGATATTCTAAGTTGATAATTATTGTGATTTATAATAATTTTTGTATCATTTCTAAATAATATGTGGCACTGATAAAATTTTGAGAGCCAATCAAATTTTTTATGTCCTTCAAATATATAAAATTGTTAGATATTGTAATTTATAATATTTTTTACGTCATTTTCAAATAATATATGTTACTTCATCTAGCCCAATTTATGTGACACTGATATAATTTTGAGAGTCAATCAATTTTTTAATACTTCTTTTAGATATTTTAAGTTGTTAATTATTGTAATTTATAGTACTTTTTACGTAATTTTAAATATATAACAATTTTTTAAAAAAAACAAGACAAATAAATTAAAATAAAATATAAAAATGACCAAAATGCCCCTTCGACGGCAAATTGGCAGCACAACCGAGAGGTGCTTGCCAAGCCGCTTCTATAGTATAGTAAATCTTAAAGTAGTTAGTTTAATATTTTTTATCTTTGTATTTTATTTTTATTTTGTAAAATGCAAAAAATGTAGAAAACGGGAAAAAATAAAAAAGTTGAATTTTTTAATTTAATATGCAAAACTACTTCATGTTGTAGTCTAATTATTTAATTTTTCTATATTATTATTAGTCTAAAAGTAATTACTTAATATTTTTATTTTTACGTATTATTTTTATCTTTTTTTTAAGAAAAAAGAGAAAATAAAAAGAAAAGGAAGAGACAAAATACAAATAAAAACAAAAATATAAAAACAACTAATTATAGAGACACAAAAGCCAATTGGGCAGAGATGAAAAGTGAACCTTCATGTGAAGTATTTTGCCGTCGAAAATAACATGGAGTTAAATGAAAAAGTGGCTCAAAATAAAGTGGGGTATCTCGGCTAATTTTTTTTTAGCGACGGGGTATTAGGAAAATTAGTATGGAAGGGGGTAAGGTCGGGTAAATAGTTTATTTTAGGAGGTATTTTGTATACTGTTCTCTTTTTAAATTTTGGTCCCTGTCCAAGAAAATTTAATTTTTTGCTGAACGGTGAAAATTTTTCGAAGGTAGAAGTTGGTTTTAGTGTCGAAGATACGCTATTTGTTTTATCCTTTTCAACTTTAACAGCTTGTTAGGAGGGTTGTTGTTTATTGTATTGTGTTTAATGGCATATGCAATTTTTTTCGTAAGCGGTGTCACATTTTAAAATAAAAACAAAAAAAATAAAACATTTTAATGTCATATTAAATAAAGAAATATAAATAAAGCATATTTCATGTATATTATTACTAGACGTAGTTGCTCGTGCACAACACGGGCCCAACATGTGATTCAAGTTATTTTTTATGTGTTCGGGTCAAAATTATATGAAAGATAGATGAACAAGAAACTATGAATTTGCTCATATTAAATGATATCTGCAACAATAATATTTTGAATCTAAACACTTTTGAGAAGCTCATAAAACACTATTGTCCACGATAAATTACAATTAGGAAGAAATAAATTCACCAAGTAATTTTTTCGGAGATACTTCGAAGTAAAAATAAACAGATTTGCTACCTGTAACACCAAGTCATTTCCCACCTTATTATGTATTAAGTGAAGTCGTTTTGACTACTTTTAGAAGGGGTTTTCACCTATATTATGCTAAGTCTATCCTAAACTCCTCATTCCTCACTCAAAGAAGAAAGTTCTTCCTCTCAAGCTCAAGTTCAAGCTCCAAGTCAAGTCTCCTAATTCTTTTCCAATCAAGTGGGTAATCTTCCACCAAGTTATGTGGGTCTTTAACAATGGGTTCCTTCCACCCTTGTGCCCAATTTCCCTAATTCTTGTTTTGAATTATGAAGTTATGAAATTAGAGTTTTGATCTAAATTTGGGGAAAAGTTATGAAATCAGTTACTATGTTTAAATTATGGTTTTCTATTGATTACCCATGATTTAATTATGATTCCTTCATTGGTTTTGAAAGACCAAGCATGAAAGTGAATTTCTAGCATGAACCCATGAATTTACATGTTTTCAAGAGAAAATTAGCATGATTAGCTATCATGGCACGTATGAACTTATGAAATTGCATGCCTAATTCTTCAAGTACGAATTTGGAAAGAAAAGTGTAGTTGAACTATGATTATGCTAAGTCTAAAGAATTTATGGTTGACCTTGCTTGACATTAGACATGTCTTTATGCTTTCCAATTGTTTTGACACTGGTTATGTTTTGGATATTATATGGGCTATATGCATGTTTTAGGAAGTAGTATTCTATTACCAAGCGAAGAAGGACCTCGTTAGTAGAGAATGTCACCCAAGGACCTCGTTAGTAGAGAATGTCAACTATGGACCTCGTTAGTAGAGAGTGTCACCCAAGGACCTCGTTAGTAGAGAGTGTCACCCAAGGACCTCGTTAGTAGAGAATGTCACCCAAGGACCTCGTTAGTAGAGAATGTCACCCAAGGACCTCGTTAGTAGAGAATGTCACCTATGGACCTCGCTAGTAGAGAGTGTCACCTACAGACCTCGTTGGTGGAGAGTGTCACCTCATGATTTTGAATAACAACCTCGTTAGTCGAGAATGTCATATTACATATGAAAGGGAGTCCTCGTTAATTGACATTGTCTCCTCGGATATTTATGAAAGTAAAACTCCATGTAGCTCCTATGGTCTAACGCCGGTTATAAAGGCTCCCGTATGAACGTTCCCTAGTTTTCTAAACCTTATGATGTCTTAAATTGAGGCCTCGACTTCTAAGTTCATGTTTCATTACTCAGGATTACGATATCTACCTATGATACCCTTATTATGCACCCCTTCCGTTCTCAGTTATGTTTTAAGCATGCTTTTGTATCATTTATGCATATCTCACGTATTCAGTACATCCTATAGTACTGACGCATATTTGTGCTGCATCTTATTGACGATGCAGATCCAGGTTTTCATTCTCAGACACGTGGCTAGAGTTCGTGGACCATTCAGCGAGGGTTGGTGAGTCCTCATTCTCCGAGGGCTAGTAGAGTCTAGTTCAGTATTTTCTCATCAGTACTTAGAGTTAGCTGGGGGCTTGTCCCAGCAACTCCTTATGTCTTATGTAGAGGCTTTTTAGACAAAGACATTATTCGAGTCTTCTTATGGATCTTGTATTCCTATCGACTTTATTATCCATTTATGTTATTTTGACTTTATCTATTATGTTTCGCTTTTTTTTTATGCTTGAGAATGCTATGACCAAGGGTTAGCTTGGGATACGTGTGGTCCTAAGTCTCGTGTTACGTCTAGAGGGTAACCTCGGGGCGTGACAAACATGGTATCAGAGCCTCAGGTTCAAGAGTCCTAGGATGTCTAAAAGCCGCATCAAGTAGAGTCTCATTCACGTGTGTGAAGCGCGCCACACATATGAAAGGGAAGCTATGAGATGTCTTAGAAAATAAACTTCACTTCTTTCATGATCATGTCGTGCGATGGAGCTTAACTCCTATGTCCCTCTAATCCTTATCTTGTACATTTCAGACTATGCATCCTCGACGTGCGATGCCTCCTCGAGCCACTCGGAATGTTATTCCTCCCGTACCAATTCCCGATGTCACGAATGAGGAATTCAGAAACGCCATCCATTTGCTAGCCCAGACTTTGGTCACTCAGGCCAACCGGCAGGCGCCATCTCCATGCACCCTATAGGTGGGGCAGTTGCTTGCAGAGTTTGAGAGTTCGTTCGCATGACCCCGCCCGAGTTTTGGGGTTCTAGAGTTGGTGAAGATACGTTGAATTTTGTAGATGAAGTGAAGAAGATCTTTGGTGTAATGCGGGTGATTGTACTTGAGAGTGTGGAGCTAGCATCATACCAGTTAAATGATATGGCTCATAGCTGGTTTTTACAGTGGAGAGAGGCTAGAGCTAGGGACTTGGTCCCTATGACTTGGGAGTGTTTTGAGAGAGCTTTCCTCGACCGGTTCTTCCCTCGAGAGTTGAGGCAAGCTAAGGCCGAGGAGTTTGTGAACTTGAGGCAGGGATCGATGTCAGTTCAAGGGTACAATTTGAGGTTCACTCAGTTGTCTAGGTATGCTCCATCTAT
The DNA here is from genome assembly GCA_003996215.1 of Jaltomata sinuosa. Lineage (NCBI taxonomy): Eukaryota > Viridiplantae > Streptophyta > Magnoliopsida > Solanales > Solanaceae > Jaltomata > Jaltomata sinuosa. Next base: position 83,533 of record QJPP01004739.1, read on the forward strand.
GGTAGCAGACCCACATGATCAAATGAGTAAGTACATCTACGGAGTGTCAAATTTGGTGAAGAAAGAATGTAGGTCCGCTATGTTGTTGAGTGATATGAATATTTCCTGACTCATGACTCATGCCCATCAGATCGAGGGAGACAAGTTGAAGGAGATAGCTAGGGAGAACAAGAAAGCCAGATCCGAGAGTTCCGAGTTCAACCATCAGAGGTCTGAGGACGGACACCATTCTTCTCTTCAGAAGAGGTCATCAGGACTTGTGCATTCTTCAGCTGGTGATCCTATTCAGGCCCCCAGGCCTCTTTACGACTAGGCAGGTGATGGATTAGGTTCTTATTCGCAGAGTAGTATTGCAAAGGGGACTCCTCACCATACTTTCAACACATGTGGTAAGAGTCATCGTGGTGAGTGTCTAGCAGGTTCAGACGGGTGTTTCTGGTGTTGTTAGGTTGGGCACAAGCTTAGGGATTGCCCTATTGCTAAGAAGGGGCAGAGAAGTGGTAGTACTCAGTTTGCTCTAGCATCCTCAGGAGGTCGATCGGCCCAGCAGGGTACGACTTTTGGTTCCGGTGGTGGTCAGTACCAGGATCGACTTTATGCTATGTCATCCCACCAGGACCAGGAGGGTTCCCAGGACGTGGTTACTGGTATGTTAGAGGTCTCCCCTATATTGTGTATGTTTTATGGTTCCCCGATGCCTTTTTACTCTTGTATGACTTCCCTCAGTGTTTGCAAGTTTGAAGTTAGTCCTTAGCGGCTTTTAGCACCCCCATGGTATTTCATTCTTGTTGGTGATTCAGTCTTAGCAGGGGAGAATTCGTTGGAATTTTCCCTATCTCAGTCCTTCCCAGGATCACTCCCGCGGGTCTAGTAGAGTTGGAATGATTGATTTGATGTTACTCTTGATTTTGATTGGTCAGAGTTTGAGGTTGAGGAGAGTTGGTGGTGTTGCTTGTAAGTTGGGAGTATTACCAGGTTTGGAGTACTAGTTCTCTCCTTAGTATGTCCCTCCGATTCTACTCCATCAGTTCCTCTCATGATTTTAGCATGCATCCATATTTTACGAAGTTAGTTCATCATGTTTTCAGGTTGAAAAGTTCTAGTTTTATGATTACCCCTTGATTTCTATGTTTTGATGTTTGGTTGGGCTGTTTTCCCCCTAGTTTCCCTTGTCTAGCCTTCATTCAAGGCCGAATGATCCCAAGGGGGGATATTGTAACACCCCGTACATGTATCCAGTTGTCCAAGAGAAAAACTTCAGAAAATCCAAGTTCCAGGGACCACGGGTCAAGTCCATGAGTCGTGGAAGGTTCCACGAGTCGTGGAAGGTTCCACGAGTCATGGGAGTGACTCGTGATCCCAGATCTGCAGACTGACCTCAGATGCTACTAACCACGAGTCACTTCCACGACTCGTAGAAGTTTCTATGGGTCGAACAGTTGACTCGTGGGACTTCATCAGAGGCCAGCAAAGTTCCCTGAGTTCCACGATCAGGTCCCACAACTCGTGGAAGTTCCTACGAGTCGTCCTGTTGAATCGTGGAACTCCATCAGAGGCCAATCATTTTCCTGACTTCCACGACTCGACCCTATGGCTCATGGAAGCTTTCACGAGTCGTCCTGTTGACTCGTGGAAAGTCTTCTGCAAACTGACTTCTTAGCCTGAGTTCTACGACTGCCGTGCACGACTCGTCATCCAAACCACGACTCGTGGACTGAGTCGTGGTCACTGAAAGTCAACAAATTTCCAGCTTTTCTCAAGTTATTTCCCAGGGGAATTTTGGTCATTTCGCACCTTATTATGTATTAAGTGAAGTCGTTTTGACTACTTTTAGAAGGGGTTTTCACCCATATTATGCTAAGTCTATCCTAAACTCCTCATTCCTCACTCAAAGAAGAAAGTTCTTCCTCTCAAGCTCAAGTTCAAGCTCCAAGTCAAGTCTCCTAATTCTTTTCCAATCAAGTGGGTAATCTTCCACCAAGGTATGCGGGTCTTTAACAATGGATTCCTTTCACCCTTGTGCCCAATTTCCCTAATTCTTGTTTTGAATTATGAAGTTATGAAATTAGGGTTTTGATCTAAATTTGGGGAAAAGTTATGAAATCAGTTTCTATGTTTAAATTATAGTTTTCTATTGATTACCCATGATTTAATTATGATTCCTTCATTGGTTTTGAAAGCCCAAGCATGAAAGTGGATTTCTAGCATGAACCCATGAATTTATATGTTTTCAAGAGGAAATTAGCATGATTAGCTATCATGGCACGTATGAACTTATGAAATTGCATGCCTAATTCTTCAAGTAAGAATTTGGAAAGAAAAGTGTAGTTGAACTATGATTATGCTAAGTCTAAAGAATTTATGGTTGACCTTGCTTGACATTAGACATGTCTTTATGCTTTCCAATTGTTTTGACACTAGTTATGTTTCAGATATTATATGGGCTATATGCATGTTTTAGGAAGTGGTATTCTATTACCAAGCGAAGAAGGACCTCGTTAGTAGAGAATGTCACCCAAGGACCTTGTTAGTAGAGAATGCCAACTATGGACCTCGTTAGTAGAGAGTGTCACCCAAGGACCTCATTAGTAGAGAATGTCACCCAAGGACCTCGTTAGTAGAGAATGTCACCTATGGACCTGGCTAGTAGAGAGTGTCACCTACGGACCTCGTTAGTGGAGAGTGTCACCTCATGATTTTGAATAACGACCTCGTTAGTCGAGAGTGTCATATTACATATGAAAGGGAGTCCTCGTTAGTTGAGAGTGTCTCCTCGGATATTTATGAAAGTAAAACTCCATGTAGCTCCTATGGTCTAAGGCCGGTTATAAAGGCTCCTGTATGAACGTTCCCTAGTTTTCTAAACCTTATGATGTCTTAAATTGAGGCCTCGACTTCTAAGTTCATGTTTCATTACTCAGGATTATGATATCTACCTATGATACCCTTATTATGCACCCCATCCATTCTCAGTTATGTTTTAAGCATGCTTTTGTATCATTTATGCATATCTCACGTATTCAGTACATCCTATAGTACTGACGCATATTTGCGCTGTATCTTTTCGACGATGCAGATCCAGGTTTCCATTCTCAGACACGTGGCTAGAGTTTGTGGGCCATTCAGCGAGGGTTGGTGAGTCCTCATTCTCTGAGGGCTAGTAGAGTCTAGTTCAGTATTTTCTCATCAGTACTTAGAGTTAGCTGGGGGCTTGTCCCAGCAACTCCTTATGTCTTATGTAGAGGCTTTTCATACACAGACATTATTCGAGTCTTCTTATGGATCTTGTATTCCTATCGACTTGATTATCCATTTATGTTATTTTGACTTTATCTATTATGTTCCGCTTATCTTTGTTATGCTTGAGAATGTTATGACCAAGGGTTAGCTTGGGATCTGTGTGGTCCTATGTCCTGTGTTACGTCTAGGGGGTAACCTCAGGGCATGAAACTACCAAATATAGTAGAGAATTCTAAAAGAAGAGATATTGTATGAACAAACCAGTAAAATAGGGTAGCTTCATTCCAAACAGGAGGATGACCTCATATCATTTTTTTTTGAAATTAAAACGACCAAGGAGGCCTTATATTAAAAAAGGCAATAAACCAAAGAATACAGGCCCAATAAAAGTGGGGCAGGTCCAAATAGAAAAAAAACAAAGACAAAGAAAGGAAAAAACAAACAAAAAGCTAAAGAAATTGACAAGATGAATGGATTAGGAAAGTGAGGTCCTCTTCCTGGTTTGAGCCCTAGAAATCCGCCGGAGAGGAACTTAAAGTCGAGGTGCTGCCAGATACAAGAGAGCTGGAGGAGGTGTTGCACGAGGTAAAGGTCACAAAATTTTCACACAGTAGCTCAAAAGTGAAGTCAAATCTACTGAGGAAGAAGAAAGGTTGAGAGAGGAGAGACATATCCATGGTCAATATCATCCCGCCATGTCATCAGAGCTTTATGAGCTTCGACCGACAAGACAGACGTATCAACGAGGTTAGTTTAATCTCCAGTCTTAACCTATCATCTTTCTCTTTAGATTTGATACATATCACTCATAAGTCACGGGTGAAAAGGGTATGACACTTGTAGGTCAAAGGAGCTTCTGATTCAAAATTAGAGAGATGGAAAGTAATAACCAAGGTGAGTCTATTAGTCAGAGCAGATCTTGTTTAATTATCACCAGTTGTTTGCTCATTACATTAATCTCATCCCTTTTGCCAAAATATCGATGGGATAAACCTAACAAAAGGTTGATACCACCATCTGAGGTGAGGTAAGAGGGAATTAATTAAGTAACTCTTATGCCGTGGTGTTCTTATTTGTTGGACAGGCCCTTTGTCCAGGTCTTGGCATCAACATTGAGGTGGGGTAGATACTCTACTTATCTCAATTTGTTTATTAGAGAACACCCAATAAATCTCACAGGTGCATATAATCAAACCTCTAGAAATAACTTCAAATTAGTAGTGATCTATTTAACTTGCACTATGATGATCAAAGAACCTGGAATGCTTTGGTTGGCGTGTTTATGGATGGTATAATATTTGTTGCTTCAGTTTTGCCTTAGGCGTAGCTTCTTCTTATGTTTGGAGTTCCTTGCTTGTCTAGAATTAGGATCCTTTTGCCAGTACTAGGGACATCTTGGAATTGGTTGATTTGATAATCACCTTCAAAACAGAAAACTAGGTTAGCAAAAAAATCAGCAAGAGTATTACCCTCCCTAAGGGAGTGTTGTACTCTTACTGAGATAGAACCCCTTATATTATTGATATAATCCACTTCCAGTGCTATGCTCCAAGGAATCTTCCATTCACCTAGTAGAATCTGAACAAGAGTTAAAGAATCTGACTCTATGATAACATTGTTAAGGTAGTAGTCTCTACAGTAGACCAACCCTTCTCTGATGGCCCTAGCTTCTGCCACAATGTTAGAGGATTCTTGAAGTTTTATTCCTTTAGCTACCACCAAATTCCCTCCTGAATTTCTAATACAGAATGCTGCTGAGCTGGGACCAGGTTTGCCTCTGGAGGCACCATCTGTGTTGCATTTTACCCAGTGCTCAGGTGGTGGTATCCACCTAACAATATTGAAACTGATTCTTGGTCTTATGTTCTCCAGTGCCTTAGTCATCTGAGGCCAATTCTTTTTTTCATAGAGTAATCCCAGACTTCTCTTCAAGAATTTCCTCAAGGTTTTTGTGACTTCCCAAATTATCTTTGCTGTAGAGTATTTGCCTCCATGTGTTACTGTGTTCCTTCTCTTCCAAAGGAACCACAGTATTACAATAGGAACTACCTGATAGACCACCTTAATCTTATTGTTATTAGAATAGTTCCACCATTGTCTGATGTTTTTCTTGAGATTGGGCAATGGATTAGAACCTGCAGCTCTAGAAAAGTGATACCAAGTGGCTTGAGCAATATGTCCATTCAAGAAAATATGTGGAATACTTTCTACCTCTGTAACTTTACAACACTTACAAAGCTGAGAGATATTAGGATTCCAAGAGTGCATTACCAGTGCCACTGGAAGTTTACCTTTCCAAATTCTCCAAGCTAGGAAAAATAGTTTGAAAGGGAGATGCTTGCACCATAGTCTCTTCAAATCTTCATTAATCTTTTCCTTGTGTCTCAGCAGATCCCAAGCACTCTTTACAATAAAGTTTCCAGTGCTAGTGGCAGTCCACCAAGGTTTATCCCATTCATTTGTAAGCTTGCTGTGATTCATGCTATATCTGATGTGTGCAACTACATAGTTTGGGACATGATTCTCTATTTATTCATAGTTCCATCCTTCGGGTGTAAGGAATTCTTTCACATCCTTCATTACATGACAAGATTGGACCTCTGAGGGGTGTTTGAAAAGAGGGCCTAGGTTGGTCCAGTTTTCAAACCATATGCTAGAAGTACCTCATTTAGGTTCCCACCATATTTTCTGCTCCATTTTATCTCTATTTGCTAGCATGTTCTTCCAGACCTGGGATCCTCCTTTCCAATCTATAAGAGCTGAGATTTACTTCTTATAATATTTGTTCTAGAGAAAATTAGACCAAATGTTGTTTTGGGTTCTTTATTTCCACCAGAGCTTGGCATATAGGGCCTGTGAAACTTCAAACATTGACTTAAAACCTAGGCCACCCTCTTGCTTTGGCAGGCACACTTTCTTCCAGGCTGACCAGTGCTTGCTTCACCCTATTTCCTTGTTACTCCAGAAGAATTTAGTAAATTTTTTGTGAAGATCTTTAATGACACAATCAGGAGGGACTAAAGCTGAAAGGATATAGATAGGAGTGCTTTGTAAGACACTAGATATAAAAATTTCCTTACCCCCATAGGACAACATCTTAACCTTCCATGACTGTAGCTTGCTTTTCACTTTCTCAATTAATTCTGCATAGTACTCTTTTCTCTTCCTTTTATGAGTGATGGGACAACCTAGGTACTTCATAGGGAAAGAGCCCCTATTCATTCCTAGGCACTGATGGACCATTTCTGAGTTGCTAGTGGCTGCATTTCTGTGCATGTAGTAGAAGCTTTTTTCCAAGTTAACTTTTTAACCAGATTGCTTCTCATAATCTTTTAGGATAGCCATAATCATCTTTAGAGAACTTTCATTAGCAGAAGTGAAGATAATTGTGTCATCAGCATCGGCAAGGTGATTCAAGTTTGGGTTCCATTTAGGCATCCCATAACCAATGAACTGGTCACTATTGAATAGGTGGTTGAGGGCTCTAGTGAGAACTTCAGCAGCTATGATGAACATGGCAGGGGATAAAGGGTCACCCTGTTTCACTCCTCTAGTTGAGTGGAAGAAACCATGAGAGACTTCATTAATCAACACAAAATAGTATTGTTAGACACCAACCTCCAAATCATGTCTACAAATCTATTGGAGAAACCCAACTTCCTTAGGACCTTCACAAGGAAAAACCAGGAAATCCTGTCATATGCTTTGGTCATGTCCAGTTTGATAACCACATTAGTAGGCTTTCCCTTCTTACCAATATCAGAAACAAGTTCTTGAGTGAGAAGAAATTTTTTATTATACTCCTCCCATTGACAAACCCTGATTAATTAGGGGATATGATTTTTGGTAATAGTCTCTCAATTCTATCATGGATAATTCTTGATAGAATTTTATTCATAAAATTGCTCAAGCTAATTGGTCTCAGGTCAAAGAAGGTATTGACAATGTCTTTTTTAGGGATGAAAACCAAGTTAGTATGAGTAATTGATTTGGGTAGAGAGTTACCCGCAAAGAAATCAAGAACTATCCTTACAATCTCAGGACCTACTATTTCCCAACATTCTTGAAAGAATCTTCCTGTAAGTCCATCTGGTCCACAAGCACTGTCACCATTGAGGCTAAACATAGCTTGCTTAATCTCTTCTGGAGTTGGGATTTCTCCCAGTCTCTCATTATCATCTGGAAGAATCAGTTCTGGGATGTGTGATAGTAAAGATAAATCTGTGGAGTCTCTTTCCTGTGTAAACTAGGATTGATAAAAGGTAGTTGCAGCAGTTGCTATCTCCTCCTGATTATCCAACCACTCCCCTTGTCAACCTAAGTCTTTGCCTTCTTCCTTTCACCACACTATGAAAGAATCTTGTGTTCCTGTCTCCATTTTCAAACCAGTCATATCCTGCCTTTTACTGCCAATAGGATTCCTCCAGGGCAAGGTATTTATCGTATACTTCCTTGGCCCTTTGCATGATTTCTCTATTCCCAGTAGTAGTATTTTCATCAAATAACTGTTCTTTGATTTTTGCAATGTCTTCCCTGATTATGAGTTGCTAAAAGATGTCACCATAGGTCTCTCTACTCCACAAAGTCAGGACTTTTTTGATCTTTTTGATTTTTTTCTTAAAGTCCAAGAAAGGGTTGGAAGTAGCTTCAGAGTCCCAATTAAGTCTAACAACCTCTTTAAAGGCATGATGAGAGGTCCAAAAGTTGAGAAACTTGAAAGGTCTGCTATATTGGGTGATAATATTCTGACAGGAAATGAGTATAGGAGCATGATCTGACCCATTCCTGGGTCTGTGTTCCACATCAGAGTGGGGAAAAGAACCCTGGAATTCTGCATTCATTAGACTTCTGTCCAACTTTTTAAATATGCAGTCATCCCCTGCTCTACCATCCCACCAAGTAAAAGGGCTCCCCTGAAAGGGCATTTGAGCAAGATCAGAGGATTCTATAAATGACCTAAAGTCATCAGTATCAGCATCTGTGACAGGGAGGCCTCCTATATTCTCTTCCCCATTTAATACCACATTGAAGTCACCACTGATCAACCAAGGATGGTTCAGGCCCTATGAGATATTGAAGAGATCTTCCCATAGTGTCAATCTTAGGGTGCTGTCACATTTGGCATACACTATAGAGGTGTAAAAAAACCGAGTTTGAAGCCAATTCAACCACTTTCAAGGTTAGTTATTGAATAGTGTCACTAGTTACAGTTGCCTCATATCCATGGTTAGTGAAAACCCATATCTTTCCATTGCTATTAAAGAAGGCTGATTTTATCTGCAGTATGGTCTTGTAAATGTTGATGGTTCTGATATGTTGAAAAGGTTCTAGTAAAGCAACAAAGGCAAATTTGTGAAATTTATGCAACATTTGCACTCTCTGGAATGCTCTCTGTGATTTTACTAACCTTATATTCCACATAAATGCTTTTAACATTTATCATATTGGTGGGATCCCACATTCCTCTTTGACTGAGTCCTAATATCTTGAGAGGATTCTCCATTTCCATGTTTTTTCCCTTTTTTGATTGTCACCATCCTTAGAGCTCTTGGAGATATATCTATATCTTTATAGGCTTGATCTTCATTTTCCACATGATATTCTTCTTCTATAACCATAGTTTTCTCAGGTTCATCTACCCTGTGGGTGATAATATCATGAAGGGTCTTGTTAGGTGATTCAATATCACTAAGATGAATCTGAGAGTCACCAGTTAGCACCAAAGAAGGGACCTCCACTATGACTGACTGATTCTCTGTTGAAATATCTTTGGATGCATTATTTCCTCCCTTGTTCCTTGCATTTTTATTGATATTTTGATCTTGGTCACTAACAACATTATCCCTTTGGTGTACCGGTACCTCTATAACTGTAAGATTATTCTCCTCTCCTTTGAAAGCAACTGCTGTGATAGCAACACCTACCTCCTCTGATGTAGTGTTTTGTTTGTTGGGGAATACCTGGATAATCCACTCCTTAGTGGTGGTTGACGCTGGCAGTGCAACACTTTTCACCTCTGAAGAATTATTTTTTGTTATTTCCTTTATTCTGGTGATGTCTGTATTCCCTTCTATGCTGCCAGTGATCGTTGTTGTGCTTTCAATGTGGCCTGGAGTGGCTGTTATGAGTTCTGTGCTACTGGCTTTTCCTGTCTTGTTATTTTCTTGGTTTGGATCTGTACATCCCTCCTCTTCTCCCTGTAAAAGGTCAAAGGAGTTAGTCAGGGATATGTGTTTGCTGGCCTGAATCTCCTCCGCCATGGCACTTAGAAAGGTATATGCATTCTTCTCTATTCTGAACCTCCTTTTCATAGGATTCCATTTGGTTAGGACAACTTTCCCATTGAGGACTCTCCTCTGCATTGGTGTCTTGGTCTTTTCTTGTGATGTGTCTTCACTTTTATCATCATGGACAATGTTATTTAATTCAGGGTGTAAAGTCCGACATTAACTCTCTTCATGGCCTTAGAGTTTGCATGTATAACAGTACTTAGGAAGCATGTCATACTCGATTTTGATCTTTTGGATCCTTGTAGTGTTTGTTTGATTGTTAATCACCTCTAACTCCACATAGTCAGGTAAATTAGCAGCTAGATCAACTTGAACCTTAACCCTCGCACAACTAGGTCAGGTTTTGTTAACTGTAGCCATATCCAGGTGAATGGGTTTACCTACAGCAGTTGCCAATGAAAAGATAGACTCTTTGCCAAAGAAGGTAGGGAGTAGGTCTGGAAAAGAAATCCAGGCCATAGCTTGTGTTGTCTCTTCCATGGGATTGAACTTGGCATCATATATGAAAGGTCTCATTTGGTAGGCATTTCCATCCTTTGAGGTGATGTAGTAGGCATTTGTAGACATCATATTTCTGAAATCTTCTATTAGGTTAAACCTCATCAATATGTGTCTATTTCTTAGTAAGCCAATCTTGCAATCCCCTTTGACATTGCATTGCTTAGGGATTTGGATCCTGAGTTCTTCTAAATCTGGCCATCCGTATGAGAATTTACCTATAACAACAAATTGTAAATCCTCTAAAATATTCATTTTGTTCACCTCTTCCTCCGTCCAGGAAATCCTGGGGACTCCGTTCATATATGTCACTGGTTTTATAAGAATGTCTTCTCCGGCCTGTTTCCTTGTGAGCTGTTGTTTCTTCATGAGATCCACATAATTCATCTTAGGGATAGAATCTCCATCATCAGCATTGCTTTGTCCATTATTAATTGAAGAATCATTAGGCAAGAGTATAGGATCGGTAGGCAATTTAATCTCAATAGGCAACCAAGTGGTATCAGTAGGCAAAATGGGGGCTTTTGATAGTATAGGTGCTTTGGGTAGGGTGGGGTGATGTAAGGTTGGGGAGGTTGATGTAGAATAAAGAGGAGGGAACTGGTCAGCCCCACTGGACTGTGGAGGCGATATTTTAGTAGGAGCATTTACACCTCATATCATATGTGATCTATTATAGAAAGTTTTATGAGAATATGTCAAAACTCTAAGTGTGGGATGATTCTAAACCTCACTTTAGCCTTATATTTGATACATCCACTATGAAATTTAGTATGCCATGTTCTTAATTGGATATATGTCACTAACTAGATGCTAAAATACTTTCAAAAATTCACTTGGATTTATGAGAAAATAACAACTTTTAGGACTTTTTATGTTATTTTCTAGTTTTAGGATGGAGTAAATTTTTTATGTAGTAGTTATGTTGTATGTTGTATACTTAACTTTTATTTTTATTTTTAAGGTACCATGACTTCAAGGCCTAAAAGAACTAGTTCCAGAAAGGGAAAGGTTACAACCAACGGCCATGCAAAAGACAAGAGGCCTAGACAATAAAGAGAAGGACAACCCCAAGCATTGAAATTTCCTTATGGCCTAGAAGTGGTTGATCCTTTGGGAAAACGATGGTACATTGAATTTGAGGAGACTCCTATGGCTATTCCCGAAGCAAACATTGATATACTTCCTTTATCCAACAAGCTCCTATTCCTCTACAAGAACATAAAAGAAATGGGTTTGGGAAGCTTGCTAAATTCACATGGTATGGCAAACATGCATATGGTGAAAGAGTTTTATGTTAATTGAGAGACGGGAGTTCATTATGTGCAAGAATATGAAGTCAATGTGAGAGGGGTAGTGGTAAAATTCTCTTACCACACTATTAATCATTATATGAACTTTAAAGAATGTCCCCACGAAATATATAAGGACTACTACAAAAACCCAAACTATAAAGATCTAAGGTTGCAAGTGTGTGATAAGTACTCGAATATGATATGGATACGTAATGAAAATGGAAGGCATGCCTCCTACCCAAAGAACAAATTTCTTTGACTTCAAAGGTATTCATTAACAATTGCCTCACCCCATCCTCCAATGATTTAAATCCTTTCAAGTTTAAACTTTGCTTGATCTATGCTATCTTACAAAAGATGAAAACTAACATGGGAATGATCATGCTTGGAGAGATAACTCGAGTTAAAGGGAGAGGTAAAGGTCGATTGTTCTATTCGAGTATGATAATCACTATTCTCAAGAGAGCCGGTGATGCGCCAGGATTTCACATCACTTTTGACAATTAATACTAAGGATTTTTGGGTGTTTTTAAGTGTGTTTTGTTAGATTTTATGTGGTTTGTTGCTTGTACAGGGAAAAGTATTGAAAAGATAAAAATACCAAGTATTGCAGTTTTCTGGGAAAAAGGCATGCCCCACGGGCATGGGTTCCACCACGTCCCATGGGAGAAAATGTCTGAATGAGGCAGCAGGAGAAGCTAAGGCATTGAAGCCTAACGGTCTGCCACGACACCCATGAAAGACACGATGGGATGTCACAGGATCCATCGATATGAGCCAGAGACCAATGTGAAGCAGCCAAGTAAGGGCACGGGCAACCACGACGGGCATTGCACTCACGATGTCCCGTTATAGCTGCCCATGGAAATAAGGCAGTGAGAATGTTGAGAGACCAAGGAGATCCAATGGGAAACCAAGACGAGCATTGCAACCATGATGTCCCGTCGCAGCAACCCGTGAGAAAGAGGCAGCAAACTTGGAGCTCAGATGGAAAGAAGCCCGATGGGCACCCATGATGCCCTTCGCATCCATGACGGCCCGTGGGGCATCCTGTCGAAGGTGCCGCATCCAGATTTCCCTGTCTTCTTAGGATTTGGTCTTTGTTGTCTATAAATACATTCCCCAGGTTTTATTTGAGGGTTCTGGTTTTTGTTACCAAGTTTACTCCAATGTGACATTAATTCATAGTTGTGAGAATTCAAAGATTGCTCTTGATTTTATTGAAGTGTTCGTGAGACTTCTTCAAGATTCTGGATTTCTCTACTTCTTCTTGTAAGTATATACTCATGATTGTTCCAACAATTCTTGTTTGTTCACTTATGAACATGTATAGCTAAATCCACAACTAGGGTTGTGAGAACCATGAAGGATTAATAAAGTAGGCAAAGTACTTGGTAATTCTAGGGTGGTGTTTGTGCATGTATTCTTCTTCCCTTCGTTTTGATTGCTTTTTAACGGTTTATAATGTTAGAACTCGTCATATCCTTACTTGTCAGACCAAAGAGGTAACGGATGGGAAAAGGGTTGTTCAACAATGGAGATTTGAGGCTACCAACCCTCATCTAATAGCTTGACCTTGTCTGAGAATAGCTAATCTGGGATCCAGGGTAAGGGTTAGTAAATCATACACCCACGGACGGACCAAGGCATGTGGTGAAATTCATCTATCTGAGGGACCAACTATTTAAGTGAACCCAACTTACTGATTTTGCATGCTAAGCACAAAGCTAGTGTACTAAGTACAATGCCTTACTAAGTTATTATCTCATGGGGAACACTACCCTAGTCACTTCTCTCATTGATAACAACTTTTGAAACTGATACTTGTTACTTGTTTGATTCTTAATTATAATAAATATTTTTCATTAAAACCCCCATTCAAGGGAAATAAATAGCTAACAGTGCAAGTAAACACTAATCAACACTAGTCCTACCATATTCCCTGTGGGATCGACCCCTACCTTCGTTGGGTTTTATATTTGAACAGCGATTGCTTACGCTTCTAAAAGGAGGTGTAATTTGGGTGTATAAAATTTTGGCGCCATTGCCGGGGAATACAGTTTAGGATTAAGAGAGATTGTGTTTATTTCACTATTAGTCCTTATTTCCTGATTTTACTTTTTATGTTATTTTTGTTTTGTTACACAGGTTACACATTTTTACATGCCTAGTACAAAGAGTCAAGGCAATCCCTTGATCCCATACGATCCTGAACTCCCTAGAACTATAAGAAACATGGATAAAGAGGGAGAGTATGAGACACCAAAACAGGTCATAGCTCGGTTGTTGGTCAAAGAGGAGCAGAGGAAAAAGGCAGGGAAGACGCCCTTGCTGTTGAAGATGCTCAATTTAAAGCAGTCCTTATAGCTTGAAATGAGGTAGCTGAGCAAGCAAGGCTAGCACAACAACAAGCTGCCCGTCAAGTCGCACTCGATGCACAAGCTGCGAGAGATGAGGCAGCATCTAGATAAAATTTACTGTAGAATAGGGGCTGACAGACACAGAAGCCGAGGCATGTACCTCACTACCATGATGATGATGCTGATGTAGAAGATTTTGGCATTACTGGACCCATAGTATTTCCACCACTGCTAGAAAGAACGAAGTTTGACATTACCAACACCATGATCCAGTTGCTGAATCTGAAGGGACTATATGCTGGAAATCCCACTGAGGATGTAAATCTACATGTGATGAATTTTGTGGGGATTTGCAAAGCTTATAATCGACCAGGAGTGACGCAAGATGCTATTCGACTGAGACAGTTTCCATTCTCACTGACTGGAGAGGCGATTGTGTGGCTTACTGAATTGCATGATAATTCCATATACATATTGCACGAGTTGAAGACCTAGTTTCTGGAGTGGTTCTTTCCTCCATCAAGGATGTTGCAGCTGAAGCAAAAAGTCTAGAATTTTAAGCAGCTACCTGTAGAGGCATTATATGAGACATGATTGAGGTTCAATAAGAAGCTGAAACAAGTTCTGAAACACAGAATCCCTTCACATCATCTGATGGAGATCTTTTAAAATGCACTGAATGCCAACACAAAAGCAGTAGCTGACATTGTAACTGGAGGAAAATTCATAGAGAATTCGTATATTGAAGTTTCTGAGATGCTTGATAGGGTTACCAAGACCAACAGAGCATGACATACTAGAGAGTCAGAGAGCCCAGCAGGTACATATGCGGTTGGTAAGTCCATTGAACTTCAAGATTTGCAAGACATCAGATAGGAAGTTGCTGAATTGAAGATAAGCATTAGGTTGATTGCAAAGAAAATCCTAGATGAGGAAGTATAAAAGGTGAAATCCATTGGTTCACAAGGGAAAGCACCAAGGCCAGATGATTACTCATCTGATGAGGAGGTTAGTTATCTAAATAATCAAGGAATGGGTTTCTGGGCCTCTAGCCAAGGAAATCAAGGTCAGAACAGAGATAGAGATGATAACTACAATCGGTCCAGCTACAGAGATAGGAGCAGAGCTAGAGATAAGTATGGTGAATGGCATAGAAAGGATGGTCACAAGAATGATAGAAGCAGTTTGTATGTCCCCCTGGAAATTATGATGATAGACCTGAACAACCATCCATGAGGGAGCTGCTCAATAAAGTATTTCAAAAGGTTGATTCTACGAATTCAAGCATGAAGGAGATGAGAGCTGACCTTTCAAGTATGACTCAGAAAGTGGAGGCTCATTCTATTGCTATAAAGAAACTTGAGATTCAGATGCACCAGATGTATACTAGCATAAACCCGCGTCAAAAGGGTACTCTCCCAAGTGACACCATTCAGAATCCAAAGAATAATCGACAAGTCATGGTTATGGCTACCCAAAGTGGAAAATAGACTGTTGACCCTCCTATGCCTATAGTTGTTGATAAGCCAGCAGTCTAAAAAGGATGATGCTGAGATTGTGGTCGAGTCTGAGGAAAAGGATAGCGGTGAAGGGCCAAGTGAGAGGAGGCCTTTTGATTCGAAAGCAAAGAACAAAGAGGTTTCACCGGTCTTGAAGCCCATGCCATTGCCTCCTCCCCTTACCCACAAAGATTGAATAAAAGGTTCAGGATGAAAAATTTCACAAGTTCATCTCCAAGCTAAAGCAACTTTCAGTCAATATCCCTTTAGTTGAAGCATTGGGGCAAATGCTTGGATATGCTAAATTCATGATGGATCTGGTGACTAGGAAGAGAACCGTGAGCTTTAAGCCAGTTGATAATTTGCACCATTCTAGTGCAATAGCCTCCCATTCTTTAGTTCAGAAAAAGAAAATCCTGGAGCTTTCACTATTCCTTGCACCATTGGAGCATTCTACTTTGCTAAAGCATTGTGTGATCTTGGTGCTAGTATCAATCTGATACCACTAGAAGTGTTTAATCAGTTGGGCCTAAGAGTCCCTAAACTGACTAAAATGCGACTTCTTATGGCAGATAGCACAGTGAAAAGGCCCGTAGGAATCCTCTATGATGTACTTGTGAAGGTTGACACTTTTATCTTCCCTGCGGACTTTGTGATCCTTGACTGTGAGGTTGACTTTAAGGTTCCTATCATCTAGGGATGACCATTCCTTTCCACCGGATGCACGTTGGTTGACTTAGTGAATGATGAGGTAGTTACTTTTAATGTCTGCCAGTCGATGAAGCATCATGATGACATACACGTGGTTTTAGTTATTGATCTAGTTGATGAGGATCAGCTAATTGTGCCTATTAAGAAGAGACTTGGTGTTGAAGCACTTGCTGCTGTGATCATGAATTTTGATGGAGACGATATTGAGGAGTATGATGAGATAGTTGAAGCACTTGCAGGTATGGGGTCCTATAGCTATGCTCCAAAGAAGCTTGATTTAGACTTGAAGAATAGACAAATACCGCATGCCAGACCATCTATTGAGGAGCTTTCAGTCGTGGAGCTCAAATCACTTTCGTCTCATCTTCAATATGTGTTCTTAGGAGCTAATAAGACCTTGACAGTTATTATTGCTGCATACTTAGGTGAAGGGCAAGTTAAAGCTCTGGTTTTTGTGTTGAGGAAGTTTAAAAGGGACATTGGTTGGTCCATTGCTGACATCATTAGGATTCCACCTGGAATTTGCACTCACAAGATTCAGTTAGCCCCAGACTGTATTCTGAGTATTGAGCACCAATGTATGTTGAATCATCCTATGCAAGAGGTTGTCAAGAAGGAGATTATAAAGTGGCTAGATACAGGTATAGTTTACCTTATTGCTGATAGCAAGTGGGTGAGCTCGGTTTAGTGTGTGCCAAAGAAGGGTGGGATTACTGTAGTCCCAAATGCAAAGAATGAGTTGATTCCAATGAGGGCAGTCACAGGCTGGTGCAGATGCAGGGATTATAAGAAGCTGAACACTTGGAATAAAAATGACCATTTTATAATGTCATTCATGGATCAGATGTTAGACCATCTTGCTGGTCCAGGATGGTATTATTTTCTTGATGGTTATTCAGGATACAATCAGATCTCGATTGCTCCTAAAGACTAAGAGAAGACCATTTTCACCTGTTCGTATGGGACATTTTCTTTCAAGAGGATGCCTTTCGGTTTATGGAATGGACTAATGACATTTCAGTGTTGCATAATGTCTATTTTCTCAGACATGGTGGAGGACACTATTGAGGTATTTATGGATGAATTTTTGGTAGTTGGTGACTCTTTTGAAGATTGTTTGTCTCATCGAGTTGTGTGCTAAAGAGATTTGAAGAGTGTAAGATAGTGCTGAACTGGAAAAGTATCACTTAATGGTGAAAGAGGTATAGTTCTTGGTCATCGGATCTCCAAGAAGGGTGTAGAGGTTGATAAAGCAAAGATTGAGATGATTGAAAAATTGCCTCCACCAGTTTCTGTGAAGGGTATTCGGAGCTTTTTGGGGCATGCTGGTTTCTATCGGAGGTTTATCAAGGATTTCTCCAAAATTAAAAATCCATTGTGCAAGTTGTTAGAGAAAGAGGTGAAATTTGTGTTTGATGATGCATGTCTAAAGGCATTCGAGTGCCTTAAGGAAAAGTTGATCTCTGCTCCCATCATTATTTCTCCTTATTGGTCTTATCCTTTTGAGGTTATGTGTGATGCTAGTGGAGTGGCACTAGGAGCAGTCCTGGGCCAATGGCGCGAAAAGATTCTTCATCACATATACTACGCTAGCAAAACACTTAATCCTGCTCAAAAGAACTACACGGTGACTGAGCAAGAGCTGCTTGCTGTGGTGTTTGTGTTTAAGAAATTCAGATCATATTTGCTTGTCATCAAGGTGGTGGTGCATACTAACTATGAAACCCTGTGCTACCTCATGGATAAGAAGGACACAAAGCCAAGATTGATTAGGTGGGTATTGCTGCTACAAGAGTTTGACTTTGAAGTCAAAGACCAAAAGGGTACAAAAAATTAGGTAGAGACCACTTGTCTAGGTTAGAAGAAGAGGCGATGCTAAAGCTGAATGATGAGCAGAAAATTGATGATTGGTTTTTGGATGAGCAAGTGTTGGCTGCCTCTCAAGACCTGATCCCATGGTTTGTAGATTTTGCCAAATATTTGGCAAGTGATTTGGAGCCTCCTAATATGTCTGTTCACCAAAGAAGAAAGTTCATGTCTGATGTCAAGAAATACTTCTGGGAGGAGACATTCTTGTTTCGTGTGTGTACTGATACTATGATCCGTAGATGTGTGCCTGAAGCTGAGATGATGGAGATTTTAGAGGCTTTCCATTCATCCCCTGTTTGGGGACATCATAGTGGTATCCGGACTGCACACAAGATCTTACGATGCGGTTACTATTGGCCGACTATTCAAAAAGACGCCCATGATTTTTTTAAAGCTTGCAACAGGTGTAAAAGGGAATGAGGTATACCAAGGAGGCATGAGCTTTCTCTTTCTCCCATCCTTGTGATCGAGCTGTTTGACATTTGGGGTATTGACTTCATGAGCCTGTTTGTGATGTCTAATGGAAACTGGTATATATTGGTGGCTATCGACTATGTATCAAAATGGGTGGAGGTATTTGCGCTTCCCAGTAATGAGGGTAAGTGTGTCACAGCGTTCTTGAAAAAGAACATCTTCTCCAGATTCGGTACCCCAAGAACAATCATTAGTGACGGAGGCTCTCACTTCTGCAACAAGCTGTTTCGGGCTTTACTAGAGAAATATAGAGTGAAGCATAATGTTGCAACCCCCTATCATCCCCAGACTAGTGGGCAAGTGGAAGTCTCCAAACACAAAATAAAGTCAATCCTGTCCCAGACTGTCAATGCCAACAAAAAGGATTGGTCGCGAAAACTAGATGATGCTTTGTGGGCATATCAGACTGCATTCAAGATGCCAATAGGCATTTCACCATATCATCTTGTGTTTGGAAAGGCGTGCTATCTTTTGGTTGACTTAGAGCATAAGGCCATATGGACATTGAAGAAACGAAACTTAGATTGGTCTGAAGCATCGTTGCAGCGGCTTGGTTAATTGAATGAGTTGGATGAGTTCTGCCTGAATGTGTATGAGAGTTCAACATTATATAAGGAGAAAATGAAACTGTATCATGACCGGAAGATCGAAAAGAGAAATTTTCAGCCGGATGATTTGGTCCTGCTTTTCAATTCTAGACTTTGCTTGTTTCCTGGCAAGTTGAAGTCCAAGTGGATTGAACTATTCAAGGTGGTACAAGTGTTTTATCATGGGGCCGTTGACTTGAGAATCATGATGGAAAAAGGTTTAAGGATAATGGACAGCGGACTAAAGCATATTTGGGTACCATAGAAGAGGTTAAAGCAATTGAAGCCTGGAACCTTGATGAATTCATCCCAAACAAGGAGCTTGATGAAGTCTGAGTAATCAAGCAACTTGCGTCGTGCCGCGATGTTAAATCAAGCACTGCATGAGAGGCAACCCATGAGGAAACTTGATGAAGTCTGAGTAGTCAAGTAACCTGCATCGTGCCGCAATGATAAATCAGGCACTGCATGAGAGGAAACCCATGAACTAATGTGTGTTGAATGTGCAAGAGTTTGGCGAGAGTGAAAAGTGCAGAATTGCAGGAAAAAGGGGTCTCACGAGCTCTGCGATGGGCCATCGCAAGTGCCATGCCCGTAGGACTAGGGCATTCCAATCTACAAAATAGCAAAAAATTGGTCTGTCCCATTTCCACGCCTTACATGATGGGCCATCGCAGCTCCAACAGGTAAGGGAAATGGGCGTGAAGCCAAGTACAATGATGAATGAGCCATTGGCTAGTTCCCACGCCCTGTATGATGGGATGTCGTAACCCTAGAGAGCATGGGAGTCGAGCCTGAGATGCCCAGGTAAGTTCTTCATGATGGGCCATTGCGTTCCCCATGGACATCGTAGAGCCAATCATCTGGGTCGGTTAAACAAGGTCAACAATTTTTAAATGCTTCTTAAATTCTGACCCGACCCGACCCAAAACCCCTTTCCCTTTTTCCGCACATCCCTTAAGTGTTTGACCTCATCAAATTGAGGTCAAAACACTCATTCTCCCTCTTTCGGATTCCCTCGCCCAAATTCACGATTTTAACTACCCACGATCATCTCCACCATATAATTATCCTCTCACATCCCATATACTCATCATAGTCACAAGAAGTGGGCAAAGTCTACCAAGTTTTCAACATACCAAGCTTTCTTCAAGAGCATATTACAAAGAAAAAAGTAATTAATCTTGGTAGTTTTTCAGATTATACACTTGATATTCAAAAACAGCGACTATGGGTTCTGATATTTTGAATTTTTATTCGTTTAAGTGAACCCTAGTTGTGGTACTTTGCCTAAATGTTGAGTGTATGTATAAACTAAACAAAAATGGGAATTAGGGTTGTGTGATTGGTGTGAATGATAATTCAGGGCGTATCTGGGTTGTGTGATTATCGTTTGGGTGAGGAGAAAAGTGTGCTAGGTGAACGAATAAGAGAAAGAAGTTTTTGTGCCTAACCTGATCCCACAGGCCAGCAGACGGGACATCTAAGGCATGACGGGCGTCGATTAGGGCATTGGAAATGGTTCAGGGGTTGCAAAGGTCTCTGGTTGGATCTGACGCCTGATCCTACGGGATGTTGGACCTCTACGCCCTTGGCAGGAGCTTATGGGAGGACAACTTGTCCTTAAAAAATCCCACTGCCATGATCCGACGCCCTATCCCACTGGACGTCGGACCTCTCACGCTCGTGGCACAGGGTCGTGAGAGAACTATTAAATCTCCATAAGTCACTGGATCATTCCGACACCCTAGGCCATGGGATGTCGGACCTCCCACGCCCGTGGGGAGCTAAAATTCCTGAATATTTTTTGTAAGTGTAAATTTAATTCTGGTTTTTAATTTTTGGATTATGTGCTAACGATGGTTGCCTGCAGGTACTATGGCACCAAAAACACCACTCCAATGCGGGGGCCCCATAAAGCAAAGAATACTTTAGTCAAGTCTTGACTAAAGGATCAAACCAATTCTGAAGTCGAGAAGAGTGATTCAGACAACACCCTCTCATTCGGTCAACCAGAAGAAAGCTGATAATATCTCCTTCGCAGTCTGAATAACAAGGAGGCCATGCACCTGAAGAGGAGGAAGGATCATCTTCCAGCTTTGCTGATTCTAGTATGGAGAGCAACCATGCTCCTACACCACCAAAAGGAGGGCAAGAACCAGCTACCCAGGTTTCTAGTGGCATGGAAACGGGGACCAAGTTGGGAAATGATGATGAATTAGGGTCGGAGCATAGTTCAGCCAAAGATGCAGAGGGTGATGCTAAAACCGATACAAAGACCACCACTCCAGAAAGGGAGACTACTTCACCCACTTCGATAGGCCCTTGCACAATTCTGGTACTCGCTCGGGAGAAAGCTAGGTGGAATATAAAAGGGTCAAAGAAAATATTTGATTTTGGGCTCGAGGTGACAGCACGGGGAAATCTGAGATGACCTATCGCTGAGGAATGGAGGATAGATCCTTTCAAGATAATGAACTTCCCCAAGCTTGATGAATATTTCCAGTACTACCAGTTGGGTTGGACTAGCAAGCCACTACCGGACTACTAACCGCTTATAATGAGGGAGTGCTATGCGAACTACCAAGCCATATTAGAAAGTACATGCTAGAAGGTTCAAAGAGCTGCCGACTTGCTCGCTCTTGAGAGCGTACCAGTGCGAGGTGTCCTTGTGAACATCTCCTCCAAAACTATTAACAGGTTCCTCTTTGGGCTGGGATATGAGATTGTCGCCGACCCTTTTTGAGTATGTTCATCGGATGAAAACTGAAGCTAAATGGACAAAATGGTTGGACAAGCAGCTCACAACAATCGGGTATCCAAGCTGGCTAGATCAAGACAGGCCACAAATCACAAAGGCCTCTCTATTATTTGAGGCCAAGTTCTGGTGAGCCATAGTATGACCATGGCTCATACCGACGGGTGGAGACAATCAGCTCATGCTGGAAAGATCTGTCTTGGTGGCTAGCTTGTTATCAAAATACAAGCTAAACTTTGGGCAGATTATAGCTGAATAGATCAGGGATAGAGTCACAAAGATAAGTTCCTCCTATCCATTTCCTTGCCTCATTACTGAGATGTGTGATAAAGCTACTGTCCCGAGATATGCTGGTATTGATCATGCAGAGCGGGCCACCTGGACACATCATCCCGAGAGGTCCAAGGATGAAACCAAAGTTATGGGTTTTGAGCGGTGCATTAAAACCACTTTATCTCCCCAAGAGGCATATGCACCGACTCCGGAGGTGACACCATCCACCGCTGCTTTGCCCACCCCATAGGGTAGCCAAATTGAGCACACTATAGCTGGTCTATCTTCTTCTGCAGCACCTCCAATAGAGGAAACTGATTCTATATTTGCTTTTCATTTGGCAAATTTCACCAACACAGTTCAGAGGACTATTGAGTTGAAGGAATAAATGAAGAAGTTTGCTTTGCAGTTTCAGTCAATTATTGATGCCTCTATCCAGAGAGCTATAGCACCATTTCTCAATGTGAATGACTAGATTATTGCATTAGAAAATAGGGTTGTTGAGAAGTTGCAGGAAATGGGCGCAGTTGAGCTTACATAACTAAAGTAGCAGATAGCAGAGCTTAGGGTCGATGTAGATGGATTGATGAGCTGCCCATCTTCTTAAGCTAAGTCTCTAGTAGCCTTACCATAGATTACATTGGAGCCAATGCTTGACTTATGGGACTTTGTAGACCCTGAGCTTCGGCAGGCTGGGCCGGTAAAGGAAAAAAGAAGCTGAATTACCCCCTAATCCCTAGGAGCACAAGACGAAGAGGAAACAAAAAGATAAGCATGTCCGAGTGGACGACGAGCCTCTTAGCCCAAAGTATCAGAAGGAAAAAGATAATAAAGATGCCAATAAAGCTAAGATAGAGGTGAAGAAAGCACAAAAAAAGTCCCTAGCTATGCAGCAAATTGAGATTGATGCCCTTTGTACTGGAGGCTCGGCTAGTGGTGTTGTCGGTACTACTGAAGTCCCATCTTTAGACCCCATTATGGGAGTTCGTGGTGATGATGCTGCTCGGGCAGTTGATGATAATAGTGTTGGGAGGTCTGTGGAGGTAGCCTTTATTGGTGATAAGACTGTGGGCACCGATCTAGTGGTCCCGACTACAGCTACACCCGATGACCGCGCTTAGGCTCCACAAGTATACCTTGTATCCCTCATTTTGTTATTTTTTAGTACATTGGGGACAACGCACAACTTTTTAAATGGGGTAGGGGTAACTGTGGTCATCTGGTTTGTTTTTGTAAAGTGTTTTGGTGAAGTCTTAGTAGCCAAAACACTCACGTCGTGCAGCAAAGTTAAATCAAGCGCTGCACGGGAGGCAACCTATGAGGGTATCTATATGTAATCTGCATCCTTGGGGTTTTCTTGCCTGTGTTCTTTCCCTACGGAATTTTTAGTTTCTATTGAACCGACATGTTTAATATAGGATGTGTGTTTGTAGAAGTAAAGTAGGAACCAAATACAACCATGTTCTGATTTTTTTAAGAAATTCTGTGAAAAATGGATACCCCTCCAAATTTTTGTGCAATAAGGTGGTAGAACTGACCTTGATGGATCTAGAAATGACAACATGCATGTAACTGAGATAAGTAGCTTAAGCTAAAGCATGAACTGGTAGTTAGCTAATCTATAGTCTTAACTCTATGCCATGCGGGAAGTGAGCTATTTAATATCTGTTCTTGCTGTATTGTGCGATCTAGAACTTGCTTGGTTAGTCTTGTTATGGTGGTAGAATGGATTGTGTAGGATGTGATGATAGGCCATTTTTTGAATTAGTCAACTTTAGCCAAATGACCGGCCAAATAAAACTGAATACCTTTGATCCCTAAATTTGAGCCTAAAAGTTAAACCTTTTTGTTGTTAGCCTGTTCACCTTCCCTGATTCCTATAAATCTCTGTTTTGGCCCTGGTCCCTCCTTGGACATTGTGCACCTCAACTCAGGCTAAAAGCCTAAGTTGAGGGTGGCTACTGTAGGTGTGAGTAAGAAGTGTTGGGTATAAAAAGATCGGTTTAGTATTAAAAAGAAGAATAGCGGGTATGGGTTGTGTGCTACAAAAGAAAAGAAGAAAAGAAAAGAAAAAAAGATGATGAATAATAAAGGGTGCAAGAATGTAATAAAAGCCACACCCAAAGTTTAATAAAAGAAAGGAGAATAAAGGAGGAAAATTGTAATGGTCTGAAAAGGTGGAGAATAAAGAAGTAATTGTAGTGTCAAGGAGGGAATAATCACTATTTACCTAAATGTACCATTCCCGTTCCTAAGCCTACATTACAAGCCTAACAAGTCCTATAGTGATCGTAACTGAACTGTTTGAAAGCCAAGGCATAAAAAATAAGGGCAAGCCTATAGTATCACACATGTACAACTTGAACTTCATTGTGAGAGTGAGTGTGTTTCCAGTCCCTGTTTGTTAGGTTACAATTCTGTGTGATCGGGACTTCTTTGTTGTGAGGGCACTAGAGTCGACTACGAGCAAGAGCGTATTTCACAGTTGATTCAACAACAACCATTTTTTTTGGGGAACTTTCATATGAGTCTTTTCTTTCTTTTAATCTACTATAAAGGTTCTAAATTGGCTCCTTAATATTCAGGATAATTACATTCTTGAAAGGATCAAGGTCTCTACCCTCTCGCATAAAGTCTTACGCTCTTATCGTCAACCTTCGTGACTTTTTGCTCGAATAGAGGCCGTTAAGGATGTACTTGCTTTTCCTTTTTTCCATCGAGATTGGGTTGGTGTTCAGCTGTACCGCTTGTGACGCCTATGCTTTGCAAGCCTACATAGGGTACAAGATCGAAAAGAATGCATTGGATGGATGCCCGGGCATTGAGAAGAAAGGACGCTTTCAGAGGCGAAAGGCCATGGGGAGATACCGTCTGTGATCCATGGATCTCCGATCGGGAAACCGTATCCATGCTCCGTGGCTAGTCGTCACGAGCATAAATATCTGCCAAAGGTAAGTCCAGATCTGACTCTCTCTTTCTCTGTATTTAAACACAATCTCTTGAATTTCAGTAGCAGAGTGAGTCTTTCTGCTCGTAGTTCCTCTCTTTTTAGTGTACTCTGCTAATTATTTGGTTAGAATGTCTTCCTGTGTATGCCAGCTTATCATGAATATCTTGTTGTCACTCAGGGATCCGTCTTCTGTTATTTTGATAACTTTATTAAATGCACTGGTTTTTGAGCTGTTAAGGAGTGGGTACTACTCTGAGATTTGAGGGATAAATGAATCATGCCACTGCTGTAGTTTCTAGTTTCCTTTTACTTAAGCATTGTTTTAGTTTTTGTTTTCGTTTGTTTCTTGAGGACAAACAAACATTCTAAGTTGAGGGTGTTGATGCGCCGGGATTTCACGACACTTTCGACACTTAATACTAAGGATTTTTGGGTGTTCTTAAGTGTGTAGATTTTATGTGGTTTCTTGTTTGTACAGGGAAAAGTATTGAAAAGATGAAAATACCAAAGTATTGCAGTTTTCTGGGATAAAGGCATGCCCCACGGGTGTGGGTTCCACCACATCCTATGGGAGAAAACGTCTGAACGAGGCAACAAGAGAAGATAAGGCATTGAAGCCTGATAGGCTGCCACGATGCCTGTGAATGACATGACGGTACATCGCAGGACCCATCGATATGAGATAGAGACCAATGTGAAGCATCTAAATAAGGGCGACGGGCAACCACGATGGGCATCGCACTCACGATGTCCCATCATAGCCGCCCATGGAAATAAGGCTGTGAGAATGTTGAGAGACCAAGGAGAGACAATGGGAAACCACGAAGGGCGTCGCAGCCATGATGTCCCATCACAGTAACCCGTGAGAATGAGGCAGTGGATCTATTCATAGTTGGTCAGTTCCCCACGACAGGGCTTCTCGCTTTTCATGAATGTGTCTCCCCTCTGCCTATGTGAGTTTTACCCGCCTTTTACTCTACTTTCTTCTGACTCCCTATGAGACCTTACTTTTTCGGAGGGTCGGCAGGACATGGGAGCCTCAGCTCATGCATTGGTTTACCAAAATAACCTCTGCTCTCTCACTTTCTTCTAAGGCGAGCAACCCTTAAACAAAAAGGCCTTAAAAGGGTCTTCTTTATATATTATATAAGCCCTAAAGTAGGTAGCCCCGAAAGCCGAACTCAGCAGAGTGGGTTTCTTAGAGCTCAGATGGAAAGAAGCCCGACAGGCACCCACAATGGTCGTTGCATCTACGATGGCTCATGGGGCATCCCATAGGAGGTGCCGCATCCAGATTTCCCAGTCTTCTTAGGATTTGGTCTTTGTTGTCTATAAATACATTCCCCTAGGTTTTATTTGAGGGTTCCAGTTTTTGTTACCAAGCTTACTCCATTGTGACTTGTTTTTGAGACCTTAATTCATAGTTTTGAGAATTCAAAGATTGCTCTTGATTTTATTGAAGTGTTCTTGAGATTTCTTCAAGATTCTAGATTTCTCTACTTCTTCTTGTAAGTATATACTCATGATTGTTCCAACTATTCTTGTTTGTTTACTTATGAACATGAGTAGCTAAATCTACAACTAGGGTTGTGAGAACCATGAAGGATTAACGAAGTAGGCAAAGTACTTGGTAATTCTAGGGCGGTGTTTGTGCATGTATTGTTATTCCCTTTATTTTGATTGATTTTTAACGGTGTACAATGTTATAATTCTCCTTATCTTTACTTGCCGGACTAAGGAGGTAACGGATGAGAAAAGGATTGTTCAATAACGGAGATTTGAGGCTACCAACCCTCATCTAATAGCTTGACCTTATTCAGAAATAGCTAATCTGGGATCCATGGTAAAGATTAGTAAATCATACACCCATAGCCGGACCAAGGCGTGTGGTGAAATTCATCTATCCGAGGGACCAACTATTTAGGTGAACCCAACTTATCGATTCTGCATGCTAAGCACCAAGCTAGTGTACTAAGTACAATTCCTTACTAAGTTATGATCTCATGGGGAACACTACCCTAGTCACTTCTCTCATTGATAACAAGTTTTGAAATTGATACTTGTTACTCGTTTGATACTTAATTACAATAAATATTTGTCACTTAAAATCCCCATTCGAGGGAAATAAATGGCTAACAGCGCAAGTAAACAATAATCAACACTAGTCCTACCATATTCCCTGTGGGATCGATCCCAACCTTCATTGGGTTCTATATTTGAACAACGACTGCTTACGCTTCTAAAAGGATGTGTAATTTGGGCGTATCATCTGGGTCCCTAAAAATAAAGGTATAGATAGAGAGCTTGAGCCACCAACAAAGTTCTTTGATGTCACGATCGTAAAAACTGAGGACACCTCCAAGAAGGAAAATACCGAGGAAAGATTGACACGAATAGAAGAATCCATGAGGTTCTTGGCTGTTGGTATAAATAAGAGAATTGAAAACAATGAAGTGAGCCAAGAAGGGTCGAGGTTATGAGGAAACTCACACTGGCTTGTCGTGTTTTCCTTGGGATTTATGCACAACCGAGGCATCTCGAATTGGCACCAAATAAAGATAAAAACTCCAAAAAGGAGTGAGAGTAGCTACATCTAGAGGGAGTACCTTCTACCCTTTTTTTTAATTATGTAAGGATATCACAAATCTTTAAGTATGGGGTGAGATTCTTGTGCTTATTTGCTATTTTTGATTCTTATCTGATGATGTATTATTTTTTCTACTCTTACATTGGTGGATGATTGTTACATGATGTTGTTGTTGTAGTTTGATTTAGTTTTTATTTTAGTCATGGGAATGTGTCATAGTGTTAGTCTTTATGTGTTAGAGAAAAAATGAAAAAAATTTACAAAAAGAGTTTCTTAGTTTTTAGTTTTTTCTTTAGTCTTTTTAATGACACATCTTTCCACCTTTCGATTTTTCTTCCCATTTGTTCTTTTCCAAATAGGTTGACCATTGAGCCAGGGAAATTTTAATATTTTTAGTTAGTTTTAGTAGTTAGATTAGTTTTTGTTTTAGTTTTAGAAGGTAGGATGATCTCAAGTTAGGACATCACTTCTATGAACACAAGCTTGGTTTGTTTAAAAAAATGTGCAAAAATAAGAAGATAACCTTGCTCATTTTCATAACTTGTATGCATGTCTTAATGTGAATTCTTGGTGGTTTATCTACTAAAAATTTACTTGATAATATACCTATGTTGAATGTGTGACATATGTAATGTGACGATTTACGTGAATTCTATATGCTCAATTGATGTCTAGAACTTGTCTAGTGTGTTTTGTGAAATGAAATGAAGTTAGTCATGTTAAGGAAGTGATAGAGGCGATTCTTTGATTAGCCATTCTTTTTATTCTCTCTTGTACCTGTCCTTGAATATTACCCATAGTAAGACCCTTTGAGCCTAGCCGAATTTATTTGATAGCCACATATGTATCCTAATCTCCTTTGTTCTTAGACCATATTTAATTCAAAAGAACTCCCATAGGGAACTTGATCTAGTGTTAAGTGCTTGAAGGAAGTTAGAGAAGAGAAAAAGGGAGGTGGTGAGTTGTGAACCTTGAAAAAGAAAAGAGGTTAATGTGTGAGAAAATATATAAAGTGTAGCAAAGGAAATAAGAAAAAGTATAATACAAAAGGAAAATTCATGCCAAGTATTAAGGAAGCTCAATGAAAAATGAAAGAAGAAGAAAGAATAGAACAAAAGAGAAGAGAAAGAAGTAGTTAAGAGAAGTTAAAAACGCTAAAGTATGAAAAAGAAGTGATGTATTAAAAGTTCTTAGGGAGGATTAATTAATATTTTATCCAAAATATTTCTACCCATCACTTAGACTACATTACAATAAAATGAAGACCTACTTGATCCTAGACATGAACTTTCTTGAATTAGTAGAGCAAGTACACTAGAGGTAAGCTTATGGTTAATGTTTTATCGCATGTGAATTTTCTTTGTGAGGTGAGATATTGATGCATCATATGCCCATGTTTTAATACTATATTATGAGTGAAAGGATATTTTTTTGATGTGAGGGCACATGTTTAGTATGATATGATTAAATGGTTGATCTTCTATGTTGTGATTTTCTCTAAAGTTCTCGTGCATGTTTACTTGAGTCTGTTCTTGAGGTTAGGATGTCTTGGGTAGGTTGTCATGCGTTTGAACTTAATGACAATTCAAAATGTGAAAAGATAATTGTGTCTTATACTAGGTGTGTTCTTAATTTGAGTGAATTAGTTTTCATTTGAAATGATTAACAGATTTGTAGTTATGGGTTAAGGCTTACTCGAGGGCGAGCAAGGTTTTAATTGTGAGGCTAAAACTAGTGTTTTTATGATGTAGATTGACTCACATTTTACTTGTTTTAAGATGCTTTTGAGCTTACATTATATGAATTACGCTTATGTTGCTGGTTTTCATATGTAGATTGAAAAGTAGAAGAGTTTTCATAGATTTGGAGCATTATGAAGTGATTATCGAGCTTTAAAGTCTGAGTTGGAGCTGAGAAAGATGATCCGAAGCATATCCATGGTTAGGAGATCAAGATGGGATCTTAATGGAGGCAAAATAGTGAAAAAAGCAAAAATTCACTATGGAGGGGCCCTGGGCACTGCCCCAGTGCCCCATAGTGTAAACGACTAGGAGCTCACCTGGGGCTGCCAAAATGCACTATGGTGTCGCCCCAGGTAAGGCCACATGCCAATTCTGGCCTAGTTCGGCCAGGGTTGGCCCAGACAATCCCAATCGACCTGGAGTTACCCTATACCCTAAAAAAACTACTTCCCTCCATATTTTTAGTAGTTAGACACATTCTTACATAAGTTGTAGATAGAAAGACGTTGGAGAGCAAGACGAGGCATTTTTAAGGAGGAGAAACACGCAGGGACGAAGCCCTAAGGGTTTCTACCTAGGTTTTTCTATTCCTTTTGCTTTGTATGATTGAATATCGGTTTATTCATGGATTATTGTTATTGTAATACATTCATGAGTAGCTAAACTCATAGTATCTGGGGTTATAGATGAATATGAATATTGTAGTTTGAATGTTAATGTTGGTTTGATTGGATTTCCAATTTTTGAGTTGCTTATCTTTTCTTGATCTAAATACTTAATTCTCTGGCCAATTATTGAGTACTACTATCTATTATTTGTAAGTTGAACTAGGAATAGAGAACTTACATTCGTAATAAGAAAAGGTAGAGCTTAGTCCTAGATCTATAATAGAGGGGGAAACAATTTTTTAACGTGGATAGGAACATACATGTTAGCCTTACTTAGTTGGTATGGAAGACATATCACATGCACTTTACTACCGACCGATGATCATAGGAATATAGACATTAAGAGTAGTTGAGTAGGCATGAAGGCATTTTGGAAAGACACTCAATAACGCGAATATCAACCTGCAACTAGTAACTCAGGAAATAAGTTAAACTAGTCAATCGATAACTCAACTGGATTATTCTAAGTCTGCAACCCTGGATCATTAATCACCGTTGAAATCACACAACAACCTAATGTCATTTTAAGTATTAGAATTATAGTAGTTAGTAGTTAATTAGCTAAACTAAATAATTTTCTCTTGTTTAAATCACTGAATAGTTAGAATAGGAGTTTATTGACGTATCAATTTGTCAATTCCCTATGGGATTGATAATCTGGATTTACAAGTCCTATATTACTTGTTAGACCACGTACACTTGTGTAGTATAAACCTAAGCTAGAGGTTCAGCATTACACTCAACAGTCATACCCAAAGATAGTCACCAGATAGGATTGATACACTCGATCCACTACTAAAGAATCACCTACTGGAGTAGCTACTCGCATCGGCATAGGCAAAGACTCACATAAAAAATCCAGAAGAGTAGCAAAAAAGGAAGACACATAAGAATAGGTATACCTCAAAACAAAAAATGCAGAAGTTGTCTTATGACAAAATAAAGATCGTACTTGTGATGGCAACATTTGAAGCCTCTATTTCTAGCCTATATAAAAAATCATACATGTGACTACATCTGCCCCCAGACTGACCACCTGCTCAGCCACCTACCTTGCCCGACTATGCTCTACCTCTAGAACCCTGGGGACCATCCCTACTACCTTACACACCACCTCTGGCTGGTGGCACTGGAGCTTTGAAGGCCGAAGCCGGCTGACCCTATTGCTTTCTGATAAGTTGGTAATCTACCAACTTATTGAGCCTTTATTTATGAATTTTTTCCATGTTTTGATGAGAATTAGAGGTACTTATTGCCTTTATTGACATAAATGCAGCTACTCTTGGTCAAATGAATAAAACAAAGGAGTTGAACCCAAAGATCTTAAAATAAAGTTAAAGTATGAAGGTGATTAGAAAGGGTAAGAAACTGTCAAGAGATGCAAAATGATGTGTGAGCTGCCTAGAGGCACCTACATTTCATAGGTGCCATCGCACATGGAAAATAAAAAATTACCTGAGAAGTTACCAACATGCGAGACACACAATTGCAAAGGGTGATCACTCTCTCTTTCACACCAGAATTGCACAGCTGCTGAACTTCACTGCCTAAAGAGAAAGGCACATGCGATCTTCAAATCTTAAGGTGCGATCGCAGGTGCCATCGCACATTAATCGCACTTGCCTCGAAGGGCATTTTTGTCCAATTATGTGACTTATTTGAGAAGGTTCTAAAACCCTTTTTGGGATCTGTACTAAGGGAATTCAGCACTTTTTACTTTCCCAAGTAGAGAATTGATAGAGTAGACTATTCTTCTTCTTCTCTAGAGTGAAAAACTCTATTGTTGACAATTAAGCTTGGAATATGAATTGTCTATTTGAAGAATGAATCAAATTTGGGAAAATCCAATTGGCATCTTCTCTTATTCCTTCTCTATGACTAGCTAAACTCAATTCTAGAGGTGTGTGATGATGAGTGTTTGACATTAGGGTAAGGGTGTTGATTGATTATGTTTATAATTGATTATCTAGTATGAGTCTATTGAACTCTTCAAATTTTAATTATAAAATTAATGGTTTCAAACATTGATTTAGTTTTCTAATTGGGTGCTTGCTTGAAGAAGGAGTTCTTTATTTGGGTAAGGGCTCAATAGTAGGGATTTGAGATTCTGCTATAAATCGAGGCTAGAAATAACTGGATTTTAGGAAATTCCCATCTAATAGTCAAATCTAGAAATAGTTTGATTCACCTAAGCTAATTTGGTTATTTGATCTTCCAGCTATGGTGCTTGAAAGAGGCCATAGTAGACATATTTAGTAGGTTGAGAAAACTACTAAGTATAACTTGAATCAAAGCTACCCATGCTAATAAGCGAGAGTTTATTTGATGAATCAACCCTTACCCCATATATATGACCCCATCATAACCACACCCCTAGGCTTTCTCTCTTGATTAAAAACTCGTATGTTTACTTTGTTAGTTATTACAATCGAAATCTTAAATTCCCAATCCTTTTCCCCTAATTTTGATTTTTAATTGCATCGAACAATTGCTCACAACTAGTAAATTGAACCTTGACATTTAGTGGAAAGCAAACATCCTATTCAGTGGATTCAACCCCAACATACATTGGGTTACTTACTTATTTTGCTTGATGATCATTACCACTTTCTTTGGGAGAGTGCTTTTGAATGTCATAAAAAATGGCGTCGTTACCGGGGAGGGGTTCTTGATTTACCATTTCATTGTCATTTAATTCACTTTTGTTGAGTGTTTGTTCTCTTTAACTTTTTTTGTTGTTTGTGTTGTTTTGAATAGGTTACCCATGAGCCAAGCGAGTGATCAAGAAAATATTGATAGATTTATGGACGTGAAAGGTAGACCCATTATCCATGGAGCTGTGGGTGCCATCTGCCTACCCCCAACCATTGAAAATATTTTGTTCCACGTAACAAGCACGATGCTTCATTTGATACAAATAAAAGGAATCTTTAGAGGTTG
Source organism: Jaltomata sinuosa (assembly GCA_003996215.1). Lineage (NCBI taxonomy): Eukaryota > Viridiplantae > Streptophyta > Magnoliopsida > Solanales > Solanaceae > Jaltomata > Jaltomata sinuosa. The sequence continues at coordinate 116,274 of QJPP01004739.1, forward strand.
CTTCATTTGATACAACTGATATATCCAAAACTTTTTCAAAATATGTCAGCCATTTAATATCTATAATATATCTTAAGAGTCGATCCGACTCTGATTGTTTCCATTCTCCCTTACGGGGGAAGCAACAACATGGATTGAGGATCTCTAGTTGAAGCATTCTTAGTGAGATTTTTCCCACCTTCTCGGATGATGTAGTTAAGGGATGATATCACCAATTTCCGACAACTACCAGATGAGCCTTTGCATGAAGTATGGCTGAGATTCAAGAAGAAGCTATTGTTGTGTTTGAATCATGGTTTGCCCGATGGGGTCCTTCTTCAAATCTTCTATCAAACTTTAGACTGTAGAACAAATTAGTGGCGAATAACATCACAGGTGAAACACTTATGGACCAAAACTATGGTCTCGTCGTGGCTCTCTTAGATTGAATGACAAAAACCAATAGGGCATGGTATACTAGAGAAGCTGATGTCTCACCGAGGGTTACTTATTCCATTATGACTAGTGAGATGAGGAGAAAGGAGGAGGAAAGATATGAGACCATGGCCAAAATGATGACTCAAATTGACTTGTTGGCCAAACATATGATGGGAGCCGGGATGTAAAGTGTGAATGCCATGGGTACTTATGGTTCAAAAGATCATGAGGAGGGTGTTTACTCTCTTATGGATGGGGAAGCTTATTTTCTAGCAGCGGGTTCTCAACCCAAATATAAAGGTACCAACCAAGGTCCTTGGCGTCCGAGAGATGAGAATCAAGGTTAGAACCGATACCAATGGAGGGATAGAGAGTAGGGTAGAGACTGTGATGGTCAATGGCAAGAACATGAGAGAGACGATAATTGTTATAATCACTGAAGTGCTAATCCCTAGTGATTCCACCAAAAACCAATGTTTCTCCATATCAGCCAAGTGTGAGTAACCCCGTACATTCCAAGTTTGAATACATGTTATCTCAAGTGTTGAAAAAGTTGAATCTATGGATAGAAGGGTGAAAGACTTAAAAAGTGAGGTATCCACTCTTCATCAAATGGTAAGTTCACACTCGGCATCAATCAAGCACTTAGAGGCTCAAATGAACCATCTCTCCTCTCAAATGAACCCGCATTTGAAAGGTACCCTTCTAAGTGACACTCTCACATGGCCATGTGATGGCAATTATGGTTCGAAGTGGGAGAATGCTTAGTGAAGTGAGGAAACCAACCATATAAGTTGTTATGGAGAAAGATGACAAAATAGAAGAGGAAGTCATGATTGAGAAAAAGAGTGATAAAAGTCCAGATGTTGGGGTGACACTTAGTGCGCCCAATTTGGTTGAAAATGATGATAGCCCACATGAGGAAAAGGACGAGACCAAGTGTCCTTCTCAAATTTCCATTGAGATCTAGGAGGAGGACGCGAGTGTGCCAAAGCCATTGCTTAAAGGCCCTCCTTCATATCCTCAAAGGTTAATCAATAAAAAGGAAGATAATCAATTCAAAAAGATTATAGACATGTTCAATAAATTATCCATCAATATTCATTTGGTTGATGCTCTTATGCAAATGTCTGGTTATGCTAAGTTTATGAAGGAGTTTCTAAAGAAGAAATGGGTGATTAATGTAGGGATGGTTGAAGTGTCCCATAGTTATAGTGCTGTCATGATGAGCAATATAGATCCTAAATGGGAGGATCCAGGAGCTTTCATCATACCTTGTACCATTGGGGTATTCTTGTTTAGAAAAGCCTTGTGTGACCTTAGGGCAAGCATCAATCTAATGCCCCTTATGATTTTCAGAAAGTTAGGCTTAGGTGCTCCTAATCCCACACCAATGAGGTTATTAATGGCTGACCATTCAATTAAGCGCCTGGTGGGGATATTGTTTGATGTCTTGGTGAAAGTAGACAAGTTCATCTTGCTGGTTGATTTTGTGGTGTTAGATTTTGATGTTGATCTTGAGGTGCCCATCATTTTGGAGCATCCACTTTTGGCCACCGGAAGGGCCTTTGTTGACGTGGAGCTAGGGAAGCTCAAATTCCAAGTGGGGAGGGAAGAGGTCACGTTCAATATATGTCAACCCACCAAACTACCGGATGAGTATAGAGTTGTGTCCATGATTGCTACCAAGGGTGAGATGATTGAAGTCCCTGATGAGGTTGAGATTAAGGATGCACCACCTAGTGATCAACTTGAGGTCTTGAATGTTTGAGAAAAGAAGAATCCCAAGGGGTTGCTCTTGTCCAAACCACCATACATGGTAGACATGCACATGGATCCAAATGATACCCTTCAAGTGCCCATATCTATGAAGTTGTCAACTTGGCAACAAAAGGAGGTGATGAGGATTTTAAAGAAGTACTTCCATTGCCTTGGATGGGGCTGTGCCAATCGTATTGGCATGCTAGTGGGAAATGATTGAGAGTTGAGGTACTATCATCGAGACGCGACATAAAATCAAGAGCTTCTTGAGAGGCAACCCAAGTGTTTTTAGTTTATTTCCTTTATCCTTTGTTGTTTTTGATGTGTTTAGGAATACACGGAGTTTGAAAAATGACTGAGTGGAAGAAAAGTTTAGAGGACATGTGCGGAAGATCATGCATTTTGCATGAGGAATTTTGTGGGTGGCATCACCCCTGACAAACAGTTCACTGAGAAGAAAAAAAACTCTAAAGGCATGTGCGATCGGAGGTGTGAATTACACCCACCGATGTACGCGTCACCCTTGCCGTCGCATGTCAAAATAGAAAACTGGCAAAAATTAGGCTAAAAAATATTACTTGTAAAGTGACATATGAGACACGCATCATCATATGAGAATTGCATTTCACGATGCAAGCACAAGTATGTTTAAAAATTATTTGACCTACCCATTAACCGATCCGACCCGAACTGTGACCTGCGTCTCTTTCTCTTCTTTCTCCCTTTAAACTATCACCTTCTTCTACTTTTCTCCTATAACTCTCATAAAAACCTCCGTTACTCTCCACCAAACCTCCCAAAATCTTCCAAACTTTCCCCAAAATCTCCTTCTCCCTCAATACTACTTCACTACCGCCGCTAATCCACCATCACACCTCCCTTTTCTTGGCGAAAAAGTTGGGTCTCCATTGTTAGGCACCAAAAGCTTTAAGTTTTTTCTTTTCAATCCCTCTTCTTCACTAGTGGTAAGTTCCCCAATATTAAATTCTTATTTTTAAGTAGATTGGGAATGTTATTTGTGAAGCATGCTAGTTTAATCTACCATATTAATTTTGGGTGAGATCTGATTTTTGGGACCCCAATTTTTGGGGCTTATTATCGATTTTACTTGAGAAAAACTTGGTAGATCATGATTTTAGAATGATGCATGCAACTTGTGTTAATTTTTAGCCCTTAATTTTGTATTTTTGGGTGAAGTCTGAGTAACCCATATGTAATGATGCATGATTTGACCCAATGATAGACTGGGTGATGTCATTCTTAAGAGCAAATCGGCATCTTTACAAGTTTTTGGTTAAATTGTGTTTTGTGGGCTGAAACTATATATACCACTGCGCCCTTGTGTTATTTCAATTGAATATAATTATTCGGTGAGCACTTTAGTTGAGGAGAGTGAATTCTTATTGCATTGAATGTGCTTTATTGATTTTTATGAATGTTTGATATTCCCAATGATAGATGGGGTAACGTCCTTTTTAAGGGAAGTCATTAAGCAAATCTTTCATAATGTTTGGGTCTTGAATGTGTTTGAAGTTTCCCCGGGAAGTTTGAGTACCCGAATAACTTGGTAATGGGTTAAATAGTGCTAGTAATGCTTTAAGCCTTGTTAAATCTTGCGTTCGTAGCCTTGTTTGAACTTGCATTCCACAGGTATTGCTTTGCGAATCGCATATGCAACACACATGAAAACAAAGAATTCTTTATTTCCATATGCATTTTGCATACGACACGCAGATCTTCACCTGTGAAATGCATAAAGCATCTCATGTCTGTGCCAAAAATGTACCAGTTTACTGCCTGTAAGGGCGAAGGCATATGCGACACACAAACTAGCTGAGGCATTTTGCACATGCCTTCACACCTTTCATCTGCTTTTACCCAAGTTTCTGCCAGCATGGGCTAAGCCACATGTGAAGTGCAAATCCCCACTTGCGACTCACATGTGACTCGCACATGCTATCAGTTACCTGGTGTCCTTTTCTTCTACTATGCAATCAATTTATTTTTAACTCATTAACTTCTTTTAGTGTTTATTTTTTTTTGATGTCTTGGAGTAATCCAAATAGATTTCTAGACAACGCTCTGGTGCTTACACTTGTTTGTAGGAAAATGACTTCTTATAGGCACAACCATAAGGTAAAGGCCACAAACATGGCTTCAACATTTGCAAACCCTTAGGATCCTGAGAAAAATAAAAGTCCCTCTGAGGATGGAGGCTCACTATCTCACCTTTTGCAAAAAGCAGAGTTTTTTGGAAGAAGTGGGGTTAGATATCGACTCCTTCGAAGATGAGTTCTTAAATATAGCCAAGTAGTTCGATGAAAATGACTAGGATGAATTAGCTAAAGGTTTCGGCCCTTATTTCCCTGAACTGGTCCAAGAATTTTATGCTTCTTATCAGGCCAGGCAAGACATTCTAAAGCACAAGGGTCCAATGAACAAGATTCTATATTTGCAATCAGTCTTAGTATGGGGCAAAGAGGTTGACATCACGCCGAAAGTAATTAACTCCACAAGCTAGGATGATGACCCGCTTACATCATCAGGATTTGCTTAATGTATAGCTTTAAACGAAGACCAGTATGCTTGGGTTAGTGTCATTGCTGAAGGGGATCTGTTTTGGAAATTTCAAAAGATAGAATCTCTCGTCAGGATCTCAAGTTTGAGGCCAAGATATTGTTAGATTTTGTGTGCACTCGGCTTATTCCAACTCACCGCACCACCAATGTAACTATCAAGGTTGCTATTCTTATCTCATGCATTATGACTGGTATTTGAGTCAATGAGGGTGAAATTATTATGGATCAATTCAAAAGAAGAGCTAGACATTATTCCACTTCCATGTCTTTCCCTGTTCTCATTTGTAATTTGTGTCTATGGGCACAATGTCCTCTATTTAATCCATTGGATAAAGTTTGCCGAGTGGATGGCATGATTGATTTGGACACAAAGAGAGATAAAGATGCCCCATTAGTAAAGAGAAAGGAGCTCTCTACAACTCCAAAAGCAGTGGAAGGTACACCTACTACTCTTAATGCTACAAGTGATCATTTGGAGGGTCCAATTACTACCTCGGCTGAATCAAGTCCCACTCATATTGCTTCATCATTACTTTACCCTCTTCAAGCACCGGTTAGTTCTTCATCATGTGGGTTACTCAAGCTTTCTCATATGGCACTTAGCAACGATGATTGTTTGCACAAGATATCAAAAGATATCCCAGCCATGATCCGTGATGTGATCAAATCAACTTTAAAGCTAGTAGTGATGAGCATGAGCAAACTTTATGCTAGGATTGACACAGTGGAAGTAGATGTTCATGAACTCAGGCAAGTAGTACTACAGACCGTACCAAAGGTCCCTCATTGGGATCTCAATCTATCAGCCCCTACTTCAGCTTTCCCTCCTAAGAATAATAGCCCTTCTGATGTTTGGTGCACGAGTTGGGATCTGATAGATGATGTGGTAACATCAAAAATACAAAAACTACTTGATCCAGTCGAGAATGCCACTGAGACCACTGGACCACACGTACAACATCTCCTGGAGTCTCACTTATCTCATAGGGAAGCCCTAGACTATCATACTAAGCCTAGTTGGGCTGACCCTATGCCTTCATATCATGAGTTGATGACACTCCCAGACAAGTGGGAAATTGTGGATCCTTATGGCCCCCTTCAAGTTCGATGGGACCCATCGATTCCTTTAGTGGACGGATTTCAGATAGACTCGGAGCATGTATACATCCCTCCACCATTAGCACAACCACCACATCCTCTAAGAACACACCATTGAGTTTATTCAAGAAGACATCATCGTCAGCGTTAGACCCACCAGGGAGTTCTTGCACTTATTCCTTTTTGTATAACTTTTTGTGCATTAAGGGCAATGCTTAAATTCTGTTTAGGGGTTGTAATTATTACAAAACCATTATGGAGTATGTTTTAATATTGATGAATTGCCTTGTGCTTTGATATTGCACCCTTGTTAGGCTTGATGTGCATACCTTTGTATTGTATGAGTAGCGATATCACTGGGTTAGTCCTACACGTATAATTATTTCACTACTCGTTCCTAGCAAATGTGCTTAGTGCCTACGCCAAGTCTTGTTTTTCATCGACCCATGATCGCTTAACTCATTTTCGCGTTGTTAATAGTAGATTAGTTGAATAAACTCCAAGGGTTTTTTTCATACCATGGTTCTTTCCCAAGGAGAACATATTTTTCTTTTATTTATTTTTGTGTCAAACCGGGTTGGTGTTTCCCTATGTTAGATAGAGAGGCAACTTTCTTAAGGGAAAATAACAAGTCTTAGTGTTAAATTGAGTTTGTGTTTTGCTTGTCTCGAAATGGGCCCACTTAAAATTTTCTTGGCAAGAAATTTGCAAATTAAAGGAAAAAGATAAAATGATTTTTGTTAAAAGCATTTTCTTATCATGACTTGCGCATTCCCCATTTGGCTTGATGGATTCACAAATGACTGTGTAAAAGAACTTGGAATAGCTTGTCAAAAGTCATTTGTCCCAATTGATTTTGAGACTAGTTATGAAATTATTGTGTGTGATGCCTTGTGTGGTAAGGTTATACTTTGTTCTTGTGTATATGTGTTGAATAGAACTTGCCCCAAATGTGATTCAAGGTGAAATCCTAGATGTTACCAAGCTTGAAAAATGACCTTAGGCCCTTTCTGAATAGCCACTTCACCTAAATTGACTTCCCTTGACATTGACCCTAGTAAGCCCTTTTGAGCTTGTGACTTTTCTTTGACACCTTGTTAGACACCTTAACCCTTTTTGAATCCTTTATTCTTGCACCCATCCTCTCTAATGGCTAGAAAGTGAAATGTAAGTAAAAGCCTAAGTTTGGGGGGGAATTGAAATGTTAAAATAGGCAAAAGCCTAAGTTTGGTGGAGTATGTACAAAATATGGAGAAGAAAAGGGATGCACTTCAATGCAAGGTAACACCTTATGCTTGAAATGAAAATTGCTCCAAAATATTCAATAAAGTGCATAAAATTAAAAGGAAATGGATAAATTAGTGCTACCGAATGAATGAAACAAAAGGTTGTTGAATGAATAAGTTGAAAGGAAAGCTTGGGTTGTGAGAGAGAGAAATAAGGAGAAGTTAATATTCAAAAATGTGAGTGGTGCTTTGAATGATCACAAGGAGCATTAAAGAGGTTTCGTCACTTGATCCAAATGTAATACTCACCTTAACCCTAGCCAACATCATTTCCCGCAAGTCCTTAGTGATTCCGATCTTGGTAACTCTACATTAGTGGCGAATTATATGAAGGGTAAGCCTATGGTTCAATGTGTATGCACTTGAACTTCTTTGAGAGAGTGACAGTCTCTTTGGTTCTCTTATAATCCCTTTTTATTATGAATTGCATGATTGTGAGTGGGATTCCCTCTTGTGGTGAGTGGCATCACACACTTGAAATAAAAGAATGAAGTCTCTATTTCAATTGAGAGGAATGAATGAGACAGGTTGTGTGGTGAATCTCAAGGAAAACCTTGAAGGTCCATGCCAATGACTTAAGAAGCCTGATAATCTTGTTTTGAATAATAAATCCCCTGCTTTTGAATGAGAAATAAAATCCTTTTTGGTAAAGTTTTGAAATGAGTACTTGCCTTGAGAGTATGGTCATACCAACTGAGATGAGTGTTGTAGTTGAGTCTTTTTTGCTTTGAGTCTTTTGTTGATATTTTCTTAGGTTTTAGAGTCAAGATAATCTGGTGTACAACCCATGTGTTTTGAGAACCTATTTTATTCCTTACCTTGTGAGTATCTTGCTTAAGGACAAGCAACAGTTCAAGTTTGGGGGTTTGATAAGTTCGTAATCTACCAACTTATTGAGCCTTTATTTATAAATTTTTGCCGTGTTTTGATTAGAATTAGAGGTACTTATTGCCTTTATTAACGTAAATGCAGGTACTCTTGGTCAAATGAAGAAAGCAAAGGAGTTGAACCCAAAGAGTTTAAAATGAAGTTAAAGAATGATGGTGATTAGAAAGGGGAGGAAATTGTCAAGAGATGCAAAATGACGTGCGAGCCGCAAAGAGGAACCTACGACATTACACATGGAAGATCAAAAACTGCCTGAGCAGTTACCAACATGCGAGTCGCACATTGCAAAGGGTGATCACTCTCTATTTTTCACCTGAATCACACAACTGTTGGACTTCACTACCTGAAGAGAAAGGCACATGTGATCCGCAAACCTCAAGGTGCAATAAGGTGCAATCGCAGGTGTCGTCGCACATCAATTGCACTTGCCCCCAAGGGTTATTTTTTCCAATTATGTGTGACGTATTTGGAAAGGTTCTAAAACCTTTTTTGGGATCTGTACTAAGGGAATTCAACACTTTTTACTTTCCCAAGTAGAGAATTGATAGAGTACACTATTCTTCTTCTTCTCTAGAGTGAAAAACTCCATTGTTGACAATTAATCTTGGAATTTGAATTGGCTATTTGAAGAATGAATGGAATTTGGGGAAACCCAATTGGTATCTTCTCTTATTCCTTCTCTATGACTAGCTAAACTCAATTCTAGGGGTGTGTAATGATGGGTGTTTGACATTGGGGTATGGGTGTTGATTGATTGTGTTTATAATTGATTATCTAGTATGAGTCTATTGAACTCTTCATATTTTAATTATAAAATTGATGGTTGTAAATATTGATTTAGTTTCTAATTGGGTGCTTGCTTGAAGAAGGATTTCTTTAAAAGGGTAAGAGCTCAATAGTAGGGATTTGGGATTCTACTATAAATCGAGACTAGAAATAGCTGGATTTTAGGAAATTCTCATCTAAGAGTCAAATCTAGAAATAGATTGATTCACCTAAGCTAATTTGATTGTTTGATCTTCCAAATATGGAGCTTGAAAGAGGCCATAGTAGACATACTTAGTAGGTTGAGAAAACTACTAAGTATAGCTTGAACCAAAGCTACCCATGCTAATAATCGAGAGTTTATTTGATGAATCAACCCTTACTCCATATATATGACCCCATCGTAAGCACACCCCTCTGCTTCCTCTCTTGATTAAAAGCTCATGTGTTTACTTTGTTAGTTGTTATAATCAAAATCTTAAGTTCCCAATCCTTTTCCCCTAATTTTTATTTTAATTGCATTAAACAATTTCTCACAACTAGTGAATTGAACCTTGACATTTAGTGGCAAGAAAATGTCCCATTCTCCATGGATTCAACCCCGACATCAGTTGGGTTACTTACTTGTTTTTCTTGACGATCATTACCACTTCCTTTGAGAGAGTGCTTTTGAATGTCCTCACATGCCATGCCTGAACCTGGGGAAATAACTTGCAAAGTTCCCTAGCTCTCCATACTTCTAGCACCCTCTGCCAGATGCACCATGATGAGAAGACCTGGCTGAACCATACTGGCCACCATGGCCTGAGTTCCCAGAATGCAAACTCCACAAAGTTTCACCTGAACCCTGTATGATCTTACCACTGTGACCCAAATAACCACCCTTGAAAATCTATATTACTGTCTGAATAGGTCTAATAGGCTGAAAGTGCTGATGGTAATCTCTACAAGGGAAACCCCTACCTTGACATTGAGAACCACTTAAACCATCCTAACAACGAGGCCTCTTGTCACTGCCTTCATAGGCCTTGCGAAATATCCCCTCAATAGTTTGTGTGTGATCAACAACTTGAAAGAAAGTAGACCTTGATGCCACTAAATGCTCTATCACCAAAAAGAATGGTAAAGTCAATCCCCTAACAAATATGTGAACCAGCTCGTGCTCTATCGACATAATCATAACAACATGCCTAGCCAGCTCATGAAATCTTATCTCGTACTCTGAAATAGATATGGAACTCTGCTGAAGATCTGTGAACTCATCTTGCAACCTCTCTCATACTATGAGGTACATACTTTCCTAATAAAGCCTCAGAGAACTATGCCTAAGTCATCAGAGCTGACCAGGCTAGCCTACACTTAATATACGCTCTCAGAGCTGACAAGGCTAGCCTACACTTAATATACGCCCTCCACCATTGTTTAGTTGGCCCCTCAATCTGAAATATGGTGTAGTCCACCCTATGCGACTCTACTAAACTGAAGTTATGAAACCTCTCTTGACAACTCACTAAAAACTAGTGAACAGCCTCTCCTGGAGCACCCAACTTCAAAGGACCCATTTTGATAAACCGACCCAGCATCTTCTGCTCCTCAGTAGTCATCTCTGGTCTAGCTGCAATAGGTTGATCAACAAGTAGCACTGGTGAAACCTCTAAATGAAGATTCACAGTAGTAGGTTGCACCCCTGGAATCTAGACACCTTGTGAAACTACCTGGGCTGAAGTCCGAGCCTCATCTCAGACCTACAAACCACTTGGAGTACCATAAAAAGTCCTAGCATATGACATACCCTCCTGAAAGCTCAAAATCCTAACCATGGTGTTCTGGAGGACCGGCATAGCCACGAATCCTGCTGGAGCCTGGGCTAGATCCAGACTCTCTGGCTGATGAGGTAGGTCCTCTATCTCAATCTCGGGCTCTAGTGACGGTGCCCTAGCCTGACCCCAAGCTGGCGCAACATATCATTCCCATCCTTGACCTCTAGGTCGACCCCTACCATGACACTTAGCTGGGGCCCTAGAAATAAGTGTAGGAGCCCCGCCCTCACCTGCTAGTGATCTTGTCCTAACCATCTAAGAAAGAATGAAAAATGAAATTTAAAAGCCAATAGGGTTAAGAAAGCACAATAAGGAATCAAAAAGATGGAATTTTCCTAAGAATCCATTATAGCCTCCCAAAGATAGGATACTGACATCATAATGATCCTTGAGACTCTACTAGGAACTAACTCTTTTACTAGTAAGGCCAGTGAGCCTAAGGCTCTAATACCACACTGTCACAACCCAAAAGTGGGCCATGATGGCACCTATTATAACCCTTCAGTAGGTAAGCCAAAACTTAAGCCATATATCAAAAGTAACTACTAACAAAAATTATAAGGAAGCTAGAATGAGATAAACATGTCACCGGGTAGAGATACATATATAATAGGTGCAAATCAAACAGACCTGACCCTACAGAAACTAAAGGAAGACCAAATATACAAGATATCCAACCTCATACCTGGTGTCAACAGTACAAGATCCTACTAAAGTATAAGAGTAGAACTATACAATACACAACTGTCTGGCAGATATAAAATATATACAATAAGTATAGGAAAGAAAGGGGTAAGTCTCTGGATGGGAAGAACTCACCACAAAATCGATCAATAGAAGTACTCAAATGAGAAGGAATCAACGAGCGTGACTCATACTGGACTCTGCATCAGAAAAAAGATACAGAAGTGTAGCATGAGTATAAGGACACAGGTACTCAGTAGGCATAATAGGTCGGCCGATCTTAGGAGAAAAATATACCGTAAAAATTATGAGAAAGTAATCCTACACGCAGAAAATTGCTAACATTCTATAGCAAAATATAATAATAATCATAATAAACACACAATTATATATATATATATATATATATATTTATATGTATGGAATGATGCTATGTATGATAGGGTGATGCCATGAGACATGTGGCTAATGCAGAAAAGTAGAATCAGAATTATCCATTGGGGTACTGCAGCTCATCAACAAATGCAGAAAAGTAGAATCTAGAATTTTCTTTGAGCTGCCCGAAATCATACCTCGAGCTCATCAACAAAAAGTAAATAGAGAAAAGGTTCAATCAGTGATAAGGGTGGTACAAAGTATGAAGGTGGTACAATCTTTTAAAAAAATCAATCAGTGATAAGGGTGGTACAATCTCTTTTTTAAAATAAAAAATCTATATAATTCCTTAAATCCAATATTTTCCATGTGAATGATGTGTGAATATACAAATGCAGACATGATTATAGATACATATAAACATCATATACATGAAATAGGGTGAATAAAGCCATACCGTAGCAACAATCCATTGGAAAAACTGGGTACCATACAAATCCTAGGCCATAGGCCTCATAATTCTCAACAGACAGGGAAAAGTATATAAATAAACATGGTACAACATAAACTAATAGTTTGAATTATACTATTCCACGAAATCCCATCCCTAATCTACCCTAAGGATCCCTGGTCTAAGACTAATACCAAATAAGCAACCTAAACTAAGGCTCAAGAAAGAACACTATTCTAAATTCCCTGAAATAGGACATAATTTTAGAATTTGATATAAACCTAAACCTACCTAGCAGTTCCCCCTAACCAATATCCAATTTATACTATACATCATCTACCTGAGCTAACTCTAAATAAATAAAGATATCAACCTACCTCGCAGCCGAATAGCAGTCTCGAACCGTCACACAGAAGTCGTCCCCTTTTGTAAAGCCTCAGACCGCTGCCACTCTATCAAATATATAATTAGGTAAAGAAATATACAGGAATTCACAATTCACACCCTTACCTGAGATCCTAAATGCTTAAGAAATCTTTGGAATAAAAGAAATAAGGAAGGAGAAGTCTTAAAAAGGCCAATGATCACCTCTCATATGGAAGATGTATTGCAGGCGCGATACCGTAGGAGCTGTGGAATATCTAGAATGGTAGAAGCCACCTGCTTCCCCAAGCTCTATAGGAGCAACCACAAGCCCGCATGTGTATCTCCATAGTGGTGGAGAAAGCCTATAGAAGCAGACCTGGGTGCATAGTGCACCTTCCGCAGGAGTAGAACCCCTCCTGCTGGAGAAACATCACAAGAGTGAGAAAGCTCCATAGGAGTGATCCATTCCTGATGTCACCCACTCCTTTGGTGCGGCCAACTCACTTCTAGAGTGAGCCAAGATCCACAAGTGAGGCTTCACCAGCAACAACTGCATCAATAACTTACACCCAAACAACGAAGTTTTCACCCGACCCTCGGGATTTATTCAGAACCCCACGAATACAAACCAAATATGCTACCTAATTGGAAATGAAATTTTAGACTCAATAGAATTAATGAAACAACCAGTGAAGGTTGTCTTGATGAAAGGTTGACAAAAGTCAACACTTTAGCCAAAAACACTAAAATTCACCCAGCACCTGAAATGAGTACGAAAGCCTAGAGACTCTAACCAAAGATCCCACTAGCCTAAAATCCACCTTTTAGAGCTAATGGAATTTTAAAAATTCCTATATGAGCTTGTTTCTAAGAATGTTGACCAAAGTCAAATTCTCTCAAGTCACAAGCTCTAAAACAAGAAAATCCTTCTAAAACTTGACTGAACACCTTGAGAATTGTGCTTCCCATCCCCGCTGGTCATAGATACAATATAGAAGCTACGGGGAGGGTCAAAATAGTAAAAATATACAAAATACAAAAATAACCAGGAGAGTCATTACAATACCTTATTGAAAAATAAATTTTTAGCTAACAAATCACATCTCCTTACGCTACTTTATAAGAAGGAATCTTTACTAATGGAAAGGTGATTTTAGGAGACTAAGGAATATTCTTATTTATTCATTGAGATTTCTTTAAGATATTATTTGAACATGGTAGATAAATTTTTATTTTCAAATGTGACATCCTTTAAGACATTAAGAATTATATGTTTCCTATCTTTGGTTACCATGAGAATATATATAAAGAATATTTGTTCTGGTATATAGATTGGTAAGTTGTTGTATCCATTTGTTTCATTTCTTCCCTAACTTTGTTAAGAAGTATATGTTCTCCTCTAATTCATATCCTCTATTCTTCTTTCTTTTGCATACATATGAAATATCATGAGTCCATTGGACTCCTTCCATATCTCACGATGATTATGTATTGGTCTTGAGTGTCAACCATAATCATGTATCAACCGCATCCCTTTTTCAGATGAATATAATGAGTTCTATCATCCAACAGTAATTTGGGAGAAGCAAAAAATGAGAAATTTGCCTTGGGCTAATTCTCAAGTGTTCACAACATCAACTCAACGAGAAGTAAAATAGGGTCCAGACAATCCGAATTTTTTCTTTTCTTATTTATATTCTTTGCTTATATTGTGGGTTTGCAAATACTTATTTATTTTATTTATTTCTTTATTCTCAACCTAGATGAATCCTCAAAAGGAATTTATTTTAGTATTTAATGACTCTATTTTACTTTCATTTAGATCATGCAAGAAAGATTAACATCCCCAATTGTTTCATTTTTTAAATATCTTTTTTTATTTGGTCTTTATCAAAAGAGTTGATTCTTTTGAACTCTAATAAATAGCATTTTTAACTAAGAAACATGTTGATTCAAACCAAATAATTTCAGCTTATATTTTCATAGTATGTTTTAAAAATAAGCTACAAAAATCAAGGATCAATTCTCAGAATTTCAAAGTTATTTTTCCATAAAGATATTGATCTTTAATTGATTTTGGTTTCTCTTTTTTAATTAACTTAATGTAATCACTTATACTTTAAGAAAATATTTTACAAATAAATTATACCTCTTTTAGCCACAAAATTATTTAAATCCCTCGGCTAACCATATTTGTGGATTTTTTGAGGTGCCACACACCATTCTCAAGAAATAACTAGAACCCTTACTAAAAACTCCAGTTTTAATAAAGGTTTTCAGAAATATCCTTTTTATGATGATCTTCTAGGTTATTTTCTTTGTTTTCATGCATTTTTAGTATTTTGATCTTTCTCATAGTGGCTACAAATTATTCATGACTTACTGTGACTGACAGCTCAGTTCTCGGGTAGTTCGTTTGTATTTTAGAATAGTTTTCCTATTTAGAACTCTCAAAGTTGAAAGAGTTGACTTTGGTCAACATTCAGAGTAAATGGGCTCGAATGAAAATTTTGTCAACGTTGTTAGCTCCGGTGCATGGACTTTAGGCTAGTGAGACTTTTGGTTTGGGTCCCGAGGCTTCCAGACTCATTTTAGGCTATTGAGTTTATTTTGGCTAAAAATCAATTTATGAGTGTGGGACCCATTTTTCATCGACATGATCTCTCTTAGAAATTTTATTGATTTTGTTGAGTCCGAAATGCTATTTCTAGTTGGGTAGCATATTTAGTTTGTATTCACGGGGTTCGTAATTGTTACGACCCAACCCACCGCGAATGACACCCACCCAACCCTCGGATGAGGGAAACAACAATCCAACTCAACACTTATCGACTCTAACAGCTCAAAAACCAGATGCATTAAAATAAACTATCATCCATAGATAAAACAAACACTAACATAATTATCTGCACAAAATTACCCCTAGAATCTGAAAGTCACAGTACCCAAAACATCTACTATTGTCTAAGAAATGAGGATGCAACCCCAAAAAAAGCACAAGAGAATCCGAGTTCAAAATAATGGACTAGAAATATACTGGATAAAACCATGGCAGCCGAATGAGTAGCTCACCCTTGGAATCTGAAATTGCCGGAACTACAATTGAGGTTGCGTGTCAGCCGTGGGAATATGTCCTGTACTCACAAAGAGAAAATCAAGTGTAAAATCAATACACAACCACCGTGTACTGGTAGGATCATTAGCCATCCCTAATAAACAATATATGAATAATAAATCAAAGCTGAGTAAAGTAAGGCAACCATGAATACAAGCCAACAATAAAACTGGACTCTAAGTCTTTACTCTGTCTTACCAACCACATGTAACAAGTTTAACAACCACTGAAGAATACACAGTGACAATAAGCATATATCCTTTCCACACAACCCAGACCAACCAAGGATCCCTATGATAATACCTACATGTTCAACATTTAATTCCGGTCTACACTAAGACTAATGCCATATTTAAATACAACCACCTGGCCTCTCATGGACCATTATGCATTAATTATAATTCAAGAATACGACCCGGTCCACTCATGGAGCCATTGACAGAATGCAATCAATATAAGTAAAATCAACCCCGTACCAGGCGTGGTATCTAAGCCAACCAATATAGAACTTGTAATAGGCGTGGTACCTGAGCCAACCAATGAGTATCCCGTACCAGGCGTGGTACACGAGCCAACTAATATGTAACCTATACCAAGTGTGGTACCCAAGCCAACCAATATATAACCTGTACCAGGCGTGGTACCCGAGCCAATCGAATGTCACACATAATACAATAAGTCAATTGTGACACCTCGGAAATCAAACCAGCTATCTAAGTCTGAAAACTCAAAAAAAATTCATGTTCCAGGACTGACGGGTCCAAACAATTGGTCATAGAATGGAACCATGATTCCCTTCTGCTGATTCAGCCTCTGGTCTAGAACCATGAGTTGGTTCTACAGACCATGGTTCAAACCACGAGTCCATCCTGTCGACTCATAGAACAAGATCAGGGGGATGATAAGTTCCCCAGGTTTCACGACTTGGTTTGATGACCCGTCGTCAATTCTACCAGTCCGTCCTGTTGACCCGTAGAATTGCCTTCTACAGCCTGAATGGTTGGCTAGGAACCACGAGTTGGAACCATGGGTCGTGGTTCAAATGACGACCCATAGAACCGACCCGTGATTCCTAAAGCCGACCCATTTTCTAGCTTTTTCTTAATGAAATCCCAGAGGTATTTTAGTCATTACCCACCCTTTTAACTCCTAAATAATGTCGTTGTGACTATTTCAAGTAGGGTTTTCACCCTCATCATCCTAAGTTCCTTCTCATTACCTCATTCATCTCTCAAAAAGAAAAGAACTCTCTCAAGCTCAAGGTCTCAAGATCCAAGTTCTAGTCTCCTAAGTCTTTTCAATTCAAGTGGATTAGCTTCAATCAAGGTATGTGGGTGTTTAACAATGGGTTCCTTTCACCCTTGTGCCCAAAACTCCAAATTTCAAATTATGATTTCATGAAATTTTAAATTAGGGGTTTTACCCAATTCTTATAGGTTTTGCTATAAATTGACTTCTCATGATTTTATTATGAAATTCTATTAAATTGCATGATTTTGCATGGGTTTTTACATATGAACTCCTATTTCATGAATTGAAGGTTAATTATGGTGAATCCTACATGCATGAAGTGATTTAAGAAATTGGAGAAAATGATGGCATGATTTCATGAATTTCAAGCAACTGCATGCCTAGTTCTTAAGTTTTATGAAAGTATATATTATTATGAAATTGAACTAAGGACATGAAAGTTTTCAAGTTATGAATTATTATGCAATACAAGACACCCGATGTTCCATCAATGCTCATGAATTGATTTCTAAACTATAATTCATGAGTAGTATGATGATCCGGGGTATGAACATGTTATGAACAAGTTTGGCATCAGATATGTCACATGTATATAAGCTCATGTTATATGTTTTGGGATTAGTATTTAGCACCGAGAGATGAGGGTTCAGAGAACCCAAGTCTAAAACTACGTTGCCACCGTAGGTTTCCCTCTGTGGCTTATTATGACAGGATTCTGGTACGACATGGTTCTAACTTTGGCCGGTTAGGACAGCCCTTTTCAGTGGGGGTACATGACACTGGACTCCATGTGGCTCAGCATGGTTTATATCGGTTAAGAGAAACTCCCACATGATCATTTTCAAACTATGAAGTTATATGATTCTATACTTTGAAATTAAGTGTTCTTTCATGTCTTATGTCTCTTATCTTAATACTTATTCATGTCGTTTCTTTATGTAACAAGTCATTTTAAGTACGTTTTTAACGGGCTTTATCATATCCATGCATCTCTCTTATACTCGGTACATCCTATAGTACTGACACATATCTTGCGTTGCATCCTTTGATGATGCAGATTCAGGTGTTCCTTCTCAGACCCATGGCTAGAGCTTTTAGGCCACCTTCTGTCAGCTGTTGGTGAGTCCTCTTAGATCAAGGACTAGTCCTATTCTTAGTCAATTGTTAGCTATTGTATTTTCCGCACTTTGAGTTAGCTAGGGTCTTGTCTTAGCAACTTTTTATGTCATGAATAGAGGCTTTTCAGACATAGACAACTTTTAAGTCTCTTTTTGGATTTTGTATTCCTATTTGAATTGATTATCCATTTATGTGATTCTGAATTTACGTATTATGCTTCCGCTTATCTTTTGTTATACTTGAGAATGCTATGACCAAGGGTTAGCTTGGAGCACTTGTGGTCCCAAGTCCCATGTTACATCTAGGGGGTAACCTCGGGGCATGAAAAACTTGGTATCAGAGCCTCAGGTTCAAAAGTCCTAGGATGTCTGAAAGCCGCATCGAGTAGAGTCTCTTTCATGTGCGTGAAGTGCGCCACACATATGAAAGGAAAGCTATGAGGTGTCTTAGAAAACTTCACTTCTTTCATGATCATGTCATGCGATAGAGCTTAACTCTAATGTTCCTCTAATCTTTACCTTGTATGTTTTAGATCATGCCTCGATGTGCTATGCCTCACCGAGCCGCTCGAAATGCCGCTCTTCCAGTTCCATCCCCCGAGGTCACGCATGAGGAATTCAGGAATGCCATCTATTTGCTAGCCCAGACCTTGGCTGCCCAGGCCAACTAGCCGACTCCTATCTCAGTCCACCCTCAAGGTGGGGTAGTGGCCCGGGTTTGTGATTTCGTCCGAATGAACCCACCTGAATTTTGGGGTTCGAAAGTGAGTGAGGACCTACTTAACTTTATTGATGAAGTGAAGAAGATATTTGATGTTATGCAAGTGGTTGGTGTTGATTATGTAGAGCTTGCATCGTACCAACTCAAGGATGTAGCTCATATCTAGTTTACCCAATGGAAGGAGGATAGAGCTAGAGACATGGTCCCTATGACTTGGGAGTGTTTCGAGAGGGCTTTCCTTGGCCGATTCTTTTCCCGAGAGTTAAGGCAAGCAAAGACTGAGGAGTTTGTGAACTTGAGACAGAGGTCGATGTCAGTCCAAGAGTATAGTTTGAAGTTCACTCAGTTATCGAGGTATGCCCCTTCTATGGTAGCGGACCCGCATGACCAAATGAGTAAGTTTACCTATGGTGTTTCAAACATGGTGAAAAAGGAGTGCAGGTCTGCTATGCTGTTGAGTGATATGAACATTTCTAGAATCATGACTCATGCTCACCAGATTGATAGGTACAAGCTTAGGGAGATGGTTAGGGAGAACAAGAGAGTTAGATTCGAGAGTTCAGGTTATGGCCACCGGAGGTCCGGTGGCGGGCACCGCTACTCATTTCAGAAGAGGTCATCATGACCCATTCATTCTTCTGCTAGTGCTCCTATCCAGGCCCCGAGGCCTCATCATGATCAGAGTGGTAGATGATCTGGTTCTTATTCGCAGTCTCAGGGGAGTGTTACTAGAGTACCATCCCATCCCATTTGCAACAAGTGTGGGAGGAATCACCTGGGAGAGTGTCGCACGGGTACGAGAGCATGCTTTGGGTGTGGACAGGCTGGACACATGGTTAGAGATTGCCCTTCAACTAAGAAGGGGAAGGGTGGTAGTAGGGCTCAGTCTAGTCCAGCAGCCCCAGGAGGCCGACCAGCCTAGCAGCGCACAACTTCTAGTTCTGGTGGCCAGCGCCAGAACCATCTTGATGCTATGTCCTCTTGTCAGGACAAGGAAGGTTCCCCAGATGTTGTTACTGGTATGTTGAAAGTCTTCTCTTTCGATGTGCATGCTTTGTTAGACCCTTGTGCCTCTTTATCCTTTGTGACTCCTTATGTAGCATGTAAATTTGAAATTTTTCCTGAATTGCTTTTAGAACCCTTTTGTATTTTTACCCCTATTAGTGAGTCAGTATTAGCCAAAAGAATCTACCGAAATTGCCTTATCTCAGTCTTTCATAGAGTCACTTCAGCGAATTTAGTAGAATTGGAGATGATAGATTTTGATTTTATTCTTGGTATGGATTGGCTACATGCTTGTTATGCTTCTGTTGATTGTCGTACTCAGGTTATGAGTTTCAAGTATCCAAATGAACCCATCTTAGAATGACAAGGTAGTCCCCCTTCCTCAAAGGGTCGTTTAATATCTTATCTTAAGGCTAGGAAGATGATTTCAAAGGGGTATGTTTATCACATAGTGCGGGTTATGGACATGGAGTCTGAAACCCCATCCCTTAACTCTGTTCCTATTGTGAATGAGTTTCTAGAAGTGTTTCTCGAGGATTTTTCCGGAGTCTCACCCGAGAGAGAGATCTACTTTGGGATAGATCTTCTTCTAGATACAAATACTATCTCTATTCCTCCCTATAGAATGGTTCCTGTGGAGCTTAAGGAGTTAAAGGATCAGTTGAAGGATCTTCTTGATAAAAGTTTCATCAGGCCTAGCATTTCTCCATAGGGTGCCCTGGTTTTATTTGTTTGAAAGAAAGATTGTTCTCTCAGAATGTGTATTGACTACCGTCAGTTGAACAAGGACACAATCAAGAATAAGTATCCCATTCCTAGGATTGATGAATTGTTTGATCAGCTTCAGGGTGCTAGTTTCTTCTCCAAAATTGACCTTAGATTCGGTTATCATCAACTTCGTGTTAGAGAGTGTGATATTCCGAAGACAACCTTCAGAACTCAGTATGGTCATTATGAATATATTGTGATATCTTTTGGTCTAAAGAATGCTCCTACAGCCTTTATGGATTTGATGAACCGTGTGTTCAAACAATACCTGGATATGTTTGTGATTGTTTTCATTGATGATATCCTCATCTACTCTCGGAGTGAGGAGGAGCATGCGAACCATTTGAGAGTTATGTTGCAAACTCTCAATGACCGATAGTTATTTGCTAAGTTTAGCAAGTGTGAGTTCTGGATGCAGTCCATTGCGTTTCTGGGTCATATTGTAACTAGGGATGGTATTCGAGTTGATTCTCAAAAGATAAAGGCGGTAAAGAATTGTCGTAGACCCACTTCCCCATCTGATATTACAAGCTTTTTGGGTTTGATTGGCTACTACAGAAGGTTTATGGAAGGATTTTCTTTCATTGCTGTCCCTTTGACCCGATTGACTCAGAAGAAGGTAAAATTTCAGTGGTCTGACTTGTGTGAGAAGAACTTTCAGGAATTGAAGACTATATTGACCACAGCTCCAGTGTTAGCTCTACCCGAGGGCCTAAATGATTTTGTTGTTTATTGTGATGCTTCTAGGATTGGTTTAGGTTGTATTTTGATGTAGCGTGGTAAGGTGATTGCTTATGCTTTGAGACAGCTTAAGACTCATGAGAAGAACTATCCTACTCATGATCTTGAGTTAGCAGCCGTGGTCTTTGCTTTAACGATTTGGAGACATTACTTGTATGGTGTGCATGTGGCTGTATTCACCAATCATAAGAGCCTTCAGTATGTGTTCACTCAGAAGGAATTGAATTTACGACAGAGGAGATGGATTGAGCTTCTTAAGGATTATGACATGAGTATGCTTTACCATCCGGGTAAGGCCAATGTTGTGGCGGATGCACTTAGTAGATTGTCGATGGGTAGTGTTTCTTCAGTCGAAGAAGGAAAGAAAGAACTGGTTAAGGAGGTTCATAGGCTAGCTCGGTTGGGAGTTTGCCTTATGGACTCGACAGAAGGTGGTGCTATTGTTCAAAATGGTTCTGAATCATCCTTGGTAGCAGAAGTGAAGGCAAAGCAAGACAGTGATCCCATTTTACTTTGGCTTAAGGGTGTAGTCCATCAGCAAAGGGTTGAGGTGTTCTCCCAAAGGGGAGATGGTGTACTTCGTTATCAGGGTCGACTATGTTTTGCCATATGTAGATGGGTTGAGACAGTAGATTCTGACTGAGGTCATAGTTCCAGATATTTCATCCACCTCGGTGCCACCAAGATGTACTATGATTTACGGGAAGTCTATTGGTGGAATGGTATGAAGAGGTACATAGCCAGTTTTATGGCTAAGTGTCCCAACTGTCAGCAAGTGAAGGTAGAGCACCAGTGACCAGGTGTCATAATTCAGGATATTGACCTTCCCACTTAGAAATGGGAAGCAATCAATATAGACTTCATTACAGGTTTGCCTTGTCCTCAAAGGCAACATGATTTGATTTGGGTGATTGTTGATCGGATGACTAAATCATCCCATTTCTTGGCAGTTAAGACTACAGATTTAGCAGACGATTATGCCAGACTCTACATCTAGGAGATAGTTCATTTGCATGGTGTTCCTTTGTCCATCATTTCAGATAGGGGTACTCAGTTTACTTCTCAGTTTTGGAGATCATTTCAGAGAGGTCTTGGTACTCAAGTGAAGCTTAGCACAACTTTTTATCCTCAGCCAGATGGCCAGGCAGAGCATACTATTCATATTTTAGAGGATATGTTGAGAGCTTGCGTGA
>QJPP01004740.1:0-13446 GCA_003996215.1 Jaltomata sinuosa
CTTTCTTTTACCCAGGAACATTCACAAGTTAAATCAAACCATTTCCAAATCATTTCCATTAAAAACAGGCCCCCGGGGCCATGCAAGGTTAGAAAATAGTGCCAGTAGGCTCGAAGCCAAAACCATAGTAAAACATGGATAAAAACCTCTTTATATGCATGGAAATGGTATGATCACACACAATAGCTGCCCAGCAGCTCACAATCAACCTATCGACCCTGCACAGGCCCACAGCTACTCAGCAAGCATAACCAGCCTAGAAGGATAATTCTAGCCGGGGACTCGCGGACATTCCCAAAATCCCACCTTCTATGTTCCAGAGTCAACAAGGCCTCACAGGACCACAAGGGTAAATAAAATATAACGGCAAATACTACAAACAACGGAGGAATAAAAATAGGCGGACATGAAGAAAGCGGTCAAGGTTTGTGGTACCAACCTAATAAACCAACCCAAGGATGCCCATTAATACAATTTTATTTTATATATACGGAGTCTAGGAAAAATAAACCGTAACCTACATGTCGTCCGACGACAAGCTGTTAGAACAACGATGTCCAAGCTCGAACCACTCCAAGAAAATCCAAAACTAAATCATAATCGGAATCGGATTTGGGATGGAACAACTTGACGTAGATAATTGATTTTCTACAACCAATTTAATATAACCATGACATTAAATTGGTTCCACCAATTCCCTTCTCTGGTCGTATGAATGTATATGGAGCAGATAAGTAATTGAGGTTTTTGTTGAGAGAAAATGAGATCACTTTCAGCGAATATGCTTAACAATACTTGCATAATGTAAAATAAGTTAGGCAGCAACTAATGAACCCATATGTTATATATGAAACTATCCAGCAATTGTTAGAAAAAGTTGGATAAAGCATAAATGTATGCTGCCAACTCAAATAATGCCACCATTCACTTTGGTGAGTGCTGGCCACTCCCTCCACCTACACGTGGAGTGGAGGTGGCACTTACAAGGTGACAAAACAATATTTTCGTCCCGTTATTTATATATTCGAGTATTGCATAAATTCGTGGTAAAATAAATATAATATTTTAAATATACCATAATTGATAGAAAATTATTTCCAATAAAACCTACTATATTATAATAATAAATTTCAACATAACTAATTTTACTATCTCCGTTAAAATATTACGGAGTATAAAAACCTTATAAAATAAATACATATGCACTTATATCGTATCAAGGATATTTTTCATGAACCTTTAAAATATTTTAAAAAGGTAATAACAATATAATTTTTACCAATTTCAACTTTTAAATAAATATTTCAAATACACGCACGATGCTAATAAAGTTCTTAAGTTTAGGCTCGTAATTCGCCTACGCACGATTTTGATATTCAAGAATTCTCTCGGGAACCTCCCTTATGTTTTATCACTGTTTCGGAACTGAAATGGCATTTTAAAACGTGAAGTCGAGGCTTAAATCGAGTTTAACCCGACCCGGTTCGCGACCCAGTTCGCAACCCATTTTCTGCCAGACAGTCCGCGGTAAAACAGTCATAACTTTTTACTCCGAGATCGGTTGGATGTGAGGTTTTGTGCGTTGGAAACTAGACTCGTATACCTTCGATTTGGTATTTTGGGGGACTTCTAACTCTTTATATATTGGGAGAAAAGTCCTGATACATTTGACCCAAGGTTCAGAAAATTTGTTAAAGGTCTTACGATATCTTTTGTCGATTTGCTTGACTTCAAAACTTATACGTGGAAATGACCGGAAGGGTCATTACAACTGTAGCGCCTACGTATCCCTCTTAAACGGGAATCAGGTCAAACGTAGTTCCAATTACATAGAGGGAAAGCACAAAGAAACTTTATCATCATTGCCAAATTAATAAAGTTCAAAGGCATTTGTTAAATGTTCGGGAGCCTCGACCAGGGAGACAACATAATCAAACGTTATTGAAATGATAGTATTTTAAGTGTATCACATTAGTATCAATCAATTTTTGAATATGATCTCTCAAAGCTCGGCATTCCTCCGCGGTGTGCCCTTTCATTCCTGAATGATAAGCACAAACTTTGGTGAGGTTGAGCCATTTTGCATGTGTATCCATCACGAGCTCAGGGATAGGAGCAATATGACCGGTAACCTTTAATCTCTCATATAATTGGGCTATGGGCTCCGCCAAAGGAGTGTACTGCTTGATCGGCCTTTTCTCGAAATTAGCTCGAGGTCTGTAATTTGGATTAGGTGGGGGAGATTGGAATTGAGAAGGCTGAGCATTATAAATGGGGTGAGAGGGAATTTGGTATGGGATGTAGGCATTTGATAAAGAGGGATAGTGTATGGAGATTGTTGGTAAAGCGGAGGGTGTGTTGTAGGCTTTTGGGGAATGAGTGGGGTTTTGAAATCATGTGCCATCATCACAGTCCCCACTTCTTTTTTCTTTCGATTTTCAGCAATTCTGCCAGATTGTAGGGACTTACTAGTAGCCTGTAGAGCCTGCTACCACTTTTGATGCCTTTCTCTAGTCTTTCCCCAACCTGGATGATCTCGGCGAAACTCTTTTCTGTGATGAGCATCATCTTTTCATAGTACTCTGGTTCCTGGGCCCGAATAAAATAATCTTTCATTTGAGCCTCGTCCATTGGAGATCGGGCTCTGGCCGCTTCAGCTCTCCATCTCAAGGCATATTCCCGAAATAATTCATTAGGCTTCTTCTTCAAGTTTTGAATGTGAAACCAATTTGGGGCGTTGTCCATGTTGAATCCAAATCTTTCTACAAAATCGGAGGCCATGTCTATCCATCTGGACCACTTTCTGGCATCCTGCTTAATATACCAGGTTAAGGCCTTCCCGGTAAGGCTTCTCATGAACAGCTTCATCCGTATTTTCTCATCTCTTCCTACTCCCACCAGCTTATCACAGTACATTCTTAAGTGTGCTTTAGGATCCCCGGTCCCATTGAATAACTCAAATTTGGGAGGCTTGTACCCCTCCGATAGTTCAACGTCTAGGTGCATACATAGGTCTTCATAATTCAGACCATTCACCCCTCTAATGCCCTCCATATGTTGCAGTCTATTGGTGACCTGCTCTAACTTTTTGGCCATGTTCTGTATTAATCGGTCTTTTTCTGAAGGCTCTGGCTCAAGTTGGTACTGAACAAAAGGAGCGGTTTCCACGTATATGGGGTTCAGGTTATAATTTCCTGGAACGTGGGTATGGACTATATTTGGAGTGGTTTGGGAGTTTTGTGGAGCTGATAGGGTAGGATACTGTGGTGGAGGACATTGGATAATCCTTGGAGGAGCGTAAGTATGTTGCAAGTCATTTTGTGGTTGTGGTACATTGGGTACATTGGGTATGGTATGGAATTAGTTGTCACATTGGCTACTCGGCATGCCCAAGCCTTTCAATTCTGACGCTGTCAGAAGATACTTCATCTGAGAAGTTAAGAGAAAGTTATTTATGTTATGCTTCCTTACCTTATAATTGGAACTACGTTTGACCTGATTCCCATTTAAGAGGGATACGTAGGCGCTCCTGTGGAGTTCGGTCTTATCATAATAAAATTTTCCATTTTCCCTTACCATGAATCGTAAGACTGGGGCAGAAATTTTTGAGAGCCCTCAAAAATTTCATCGGAGCTGCACTCCAAACGTAAAGATGATAAGATGTTGTGATGTCTCAAAACATGTCACGGTTTATGATTCAATAATATTTTGATTTTTTAACATTTCCCTTCCCTTTTCAAAGCAAGTTATTTCAAAATACGATTTCAAAGTTTATTTATTTATTTGCTCGAGCAAGTGCCCGAAGAGAGTGCGACAGCCCGCAGACACATAACCAGGAGGACAGCTGCACCCAAGAGCAGATGCACAAATCAACCTCCTCTTTTTACAAATTAACATTTTTTCTGTGAACGCAGAACTAGCAGGTACAAATCCGAGAATTGCATTTGGCCCGAGAATTATATTTGGCCAAAGATTGCATTAAGCCCGAAAATTACATTTGGCTCGAGAATTATATTTGGCCCGAGGTTGCATTATGCCCGAGATGACTTTGGCCGGAGATTGCATTTGAGCCCGAGAATTGCATTTGGCCCGAGAATTATATTTGGCTTGAGAATTATATTTGGCCCGAGAATTATATTTGGCCCGAGACTACTTTTGCCCGAGAATTATATTTGTCCCGAGAATTGCATTTGGCCCGAGATTGTGTTAAGCCTGAGAATTACATTTGGCTCGAGAATTATATTTGCCCAAAAAATGCATTTGAGCCTGAGATTGCATTTGGCCTGAGATTGTATTATGCTCGAGATTGCATTGTGCCCGAGAATTAAGAATCGCATTGAGCCCAAGAATTGCACTGCACCCGAGAAATGCATTTGAGACCGAGATTGCATTTGCCCCGATAATTGCATCAAGCTCGAAAATTGCCTTGCGCCTAAGATTACATCAAGCTCGAGAACTGCGAATTGCATTAATCCCAAGATTGCATTTTGGCCCGAGAATCGCACTGTGCCCGAGAATTTTGATTGAGCCCAAGATTGCATTTGGCCCGAGAACTGCATTGTGCCCGAGATTGTATTTTGGCCTGAGAATCGCACTGTGCCCGAGAATTCTGATTGAGCCCAAGATTGCATTTGGCCCGAGAATTGCATTGTTCCCGAGATTGCATTGAGCCCGAGATCGCATCGAATCACAACAAGCTACCATGGAACAAATTATCCAGAAGCT
Organism: Jaltomata sinuosa; assembly: GCA_003996215.1. Classification (NCBI taxonomy): domain Eukaryota; kingdom Viridiplantae; phylum Streptophyta; class Magnoliopsida; order Solanales; family Solanaceae; genus Jaltomata; species Jaltomata sinuosa. The sequence continues at coordinate 4,726 of QJPP01004740.1, forward strand.
ACCAAACGTCATGCTATGCCACTCAAAACAGATACGCTTTCTTTAATATCTGCTTATCATGCTCTGAAGGCGTCATAGTCTAAAGGCATCATTTTCATGGCCTGCGGACATCATTTCATGGCCTAAGAATTTACTTTCTGCTTATCATGCTCCAAAGGCGTCATCGTCTAAAGGCATCATTTTCATGGCCCGCAGACATCATTTCATGGCCTGAGGATTAATTTTACGTATCATGACCCTGAGATATCATCGCTTAAGACATCATTTTTACCGTCTTAAGCAACCTTCCATAGTCTTAAAGGGAACCTGCATCATGTTTTGCTTTATTTTTATTTAAATGTTAATCTTTTATCTAGTTATAATAGAAATTGCAGGCACCGAAAGCTGAACAAGCCAAGAAACGAGATTAACCGCCGTCTTCGCTTCCAAAACATATTTCTTCTTATCTCTATATCACCAACACTGGACCGTTGCTCACGCCCTATTCTTAGCTAATCGCTTAAATCTCATCAACTCGTGCCAACTACATCTTCGTTCAGATTTCCATATGTGCATTTTTTTTTAGAAACCTCGTTCATTTCTGAATCTAGAACTACACACGGCCTGATTCACATAAAACCAGGGATATCTAGGCGACTTGAAAATCGAAGTCTCGGCCGCAACATTTTTGCAATCCCCTTTTGCTTTCCGGATTCAGAAGAATTAATCGTCAGGTCGGACATTCCTTGCCCGTCAATTCATCCTTTATTCCCGAGCAAGGAAGGGGCAGTTGTTGACACCCAATTTTGACCTCCCTATACCACCCTCGGGCTATTATTTTACTAGTTATTATTTTAAAAGCCTAATTTTTCTTGCGTTTTGCTTTCATCTACTAAATAAATCACTTGTTTTATCATCGTCGTGATATTTTTAAATTCGTATATAAGTTAAATATATAATTTATTCCTTATTATTACTATTTTATCATAAATTTTGTATAATATTACGTGTCATTAATTTTACGTATATGCGTAATTTATTTATAATTTTAAATAATATACATTTTGATAATTATCATTAATTATTTTTATTTACTAAATTGTATATATGTAGTATTTTATGCACTAATTATCGTTAATCATTATTTTGTTTATCAAATTATAGATTATTTTACTAATCAAATAATAGCCCAATTACATGTATTTCTCAAATATTTTAAATTCTAGCCCCTTTCTACCCAAATTATTTCAAATCTAGCCTAAATTGGGCCAATTTGGCCTAATTTTAAAGTCCAATTTCCAATTCCAATTGACTCAAACTGGTTGACCTGCCTGACCCATCTCATCCGACTCGTATTTGAGATTTAATCGCAGCCGTTGATCTAGTATGATCAACGGCCGAGATCACTCCCCTTTCTTCTTTCCTTTTAAACAAATACACCCCCTAACCCTAACCCGCATTCTCCTCAACCGCCTCCACCCTCTCTCCCTCTCTAAAAACTCTCCCTCCCTCATCTCCTCCGTCTCTCTGCCGGCGGCGAGCATCGCCGCTCCACCGTTCTCCTCCAACTAAACAAAAACCCTCAACCCGCCGGCCACCCTCGCTGCCGAGCCAGCAGGCACCGCTACTCCCACCAGCTGCCGCCCCCTTCTCTCTCTCTACTCTCTTCACCGCCTCCCCGACGGTCAGCCACCAGACCCCAGCCACCTCGTCTCTTCTCCTCGCTCTCCCGTTCCCCACCGGTGGAACCCCACTGCTAAAACCCCACTGGTTTCATTGGAAAACCCCACAAACGGCCACCTCAAGTTGTTGACCCCCACCGTCGGCAAAACCCTGACGAACCACCACCATGTCCGGATAAACGAAGGAGACATCATTGATTTTTGCGGCTAAGTGTAGATTGGTTTTGAGATCTGTGGAATCAGGTCTGCCATTTTGGTCATTGTCAAACTTGGGGGTTCCCTTGGAATATCACGAACCCATTCTCGGTTTGGCTTCTTTCATTGTTCAATTCTGTCACATGCTTTTTCTGTTACCAGATTATGTGTTGTGAAAGTGGTAAATTTTGACTGCGAATTTGTGCTTGAATCTCATGATAATTATTTCATAGGGACTGTCATGTGTAAATATCACCATTTTTTTACGAGTTTTACTTCTAGGCTTAATTTTGAAAATTCTATTAGGTGTTTGTTTTGTAAAATTGATATATAAGCATGTTAGATATTGTTGCTATGTTCTAAACCTGAAACTGGTGAGTGTCTTTGTATTGAATTCAATTTCCCCAATGTATTAATCCATAGCTTGTTTACCAGTTGATTGGAATATAGATTTTGTGACTCTGAAAATTCATGCTTAGTTCTAAGGTTGTCTTATATGGGCTGTTTATGAGCATGAGAGTAGAATGATCTCCATGATTCCATTGCTTGATCGACTCTGTGAGAAGGGATCCTTTATGCTCGTTATTTGATTATTGTCTGTCGTAATTGATTGGTTTAAGCATGATCTATATTTCCCCTCCTTTGCATGATTAGAACAGCCATGATTCTTTGTCTATCTTTTAAAGCAAATGGACGTGTCTGTATCTTTTCCTTTCAAGTTCAAATTATGGACAGCATGTCATCATCCTTTTGATTGATTTATCTTCCTTATTTCGAATTAGTACTTGGATAATTTTGGTATGTGTTGACTGGATTGGCTCAATCACCTGTTTTGGGAAAGGATTGTGGTATTGACAAATTATATGATTTGGCAAAGTCAAAATTGTTCAAATATGCTAGTTGATTATGCATGTCTATGTGGCTCCTCTTTATTCTTGCTTAACTGTAATTAGTGAATCCACACCTCCATTACATGAGATTGATTCCTTTTCTTAAACAAAGTGAATAATTTCAGCATGGATAATTATGGAAAGCTGGACACTCGAAATCAATCTTCCCTCCTTTCTTTGATTCTTTTAAATTAGCTGGCCTTAGTACTAAATTGATTATGGTGAGTTTTATTCTAATTGCCCAAAATTTACCATGTAAAGTATTTCTTATTCTTTATTTATTTCTAGACAGCTTATTTATGGTAAAGTAGAAACCTTCTGCTAATTGATTCTCTTAGTTAACTAAGGTAAAAATTTCCTTGATTTATTCTGTGAATTATTTCTTTTCCTTGATTCACTCTGTAAATTATTTTCTTCCCTTAAGTGAGTTCTTTGCTTATAATATATAAAGACAATCTCTCTTTTCATTATGGGAGAGACTTCAGACTTTACACACATATTTACTACTCTCATATTGTTAAAAAAACTCTCCTCTGTGAACAAGATTGTTGATTGATAAGTGTTGGGTCTCAAATTTCTTTTATTGTTTACTATAAACTGGTATGTTTCTTAATTCATGTACATAATTTATGAGTTTGATAGAAAGCAAGACTATAGGAGTTTAAAGCTAATGAATTATTGCCTACTTGATTATGTGATCCAAACTACCACTACTTGTAGATCATATATTATTTATATATATTACTGCCATGATTCTTTCTTGGTATTGTTCTGGTATATGTTGTATAGAATAGAGGGCTTTAAACATATCATATACCTTGACATGGGCAATGCCTAGAACCCTTGATGTTCTCATGAAACGTTGCCATGTCAGGGACTAGTAGTAGGAATGATTATAGGCTCCTCTGGTTTGTTGTATATCATTTTGGCAGGTTATTCGCTACCGAATCCGTTTGGGAATTGTGAAGAGTTGCCCGAGATTTGAGAGTCTCCAAAGACTTGGACACTTTTTATTTTCTTGGCATTCATTTGTTCGGTCTGTAAAATTTATTGTATAAACTTCAATAATAAATGAAGATTAGGGGACTGCTATGGGGGAGGGCAAACTACGTGCTACGTGTTTCATCTATTCGAAAACATAAAAAGCATGCCTATAGGTAATCTTCAGCATGTTTAGTTTGTTAGATGCCGTGTTCTTAGGCTTAGCTATTAATTCTCAGTATGCTTATTGTAATATGGTACGTTCACTGATGTCTCTTGTACTACCCATAGTAGTTGTAATTTCTGCAAATGACTTAATTAGATATCATGCCTATAGGATTAAAAATAATAATAATAATAAATAAATAATTTGTTTTAGCATAATTAGTTACCATATCACAAGTTAAAATCTGTTTTAATATCTAGATACCATGCCTATAGGTTTAAATAAGTTTTCAGCATGTTAAAACAACTGGTCATGATTCAAAATCTGTTTCTTCATGTAAACGAATTAGTTACCATGACCATAGGATCTAAACATGTGTTTAGCATCCATGTAATTAATTATTGTGTCTCATAAACAATCTGTTTCAGCATGTTAAAACCTATTTCAGCCTATTAAGTTACTTGGCTATCTGTTTCAGCATGATATTAATTATTTATCATGTTTCGTGTTCTTTTTTTTTGAAAATCAGTACCGGCATGAAATCAGGCTCATGGATTTTAAGTTCGTTTCGACATTAAATCAGAATCATGTTTAAATTAAAATCAGTTTTAGTATTTAACTAGTCTCCATGCCTATAGGAGTCAAAATATGTTTTGGTATATAATTTAAATAGCTACCATGCTTACAAGTTCAAGTTTGTTTATTTTACATGATCAGAAACCATGCTCATATTTTCCAGTCAGTTCTATTTCAATTATTAGAAATCATGTCCATGTTTAAGAAAAGTGTTAATTTTCTGAATGTTTTATCATTAGAAACCATGCCTATAGACTTTAAAACAGTTGCAGCATGTCAAATAATCAATTGTCCTATTCATAGGTTTTATTAATAAATTTTCTGCATATCTATACTACTAGAAATCAAGTTTGGTTTAATAAGGCGTTAATTTCTGAAGCATAGTTTATCACCTTGTACCTTCATTAAATGATTAAGAGGCATGTTTGAGACTGTTATGTGCTATTTGTTTAAAAGTCCCTTGTTTGTTTTGCTTGACGCTTTTTCGTGTCTAATTAGGAAGTTGTAAGATTTTATTTGTCTAGACCCACATCCAAGTTAGTAAGTCCAATGCCTCCTGGACATTAAGTTGGGACGGGTAGGCATACTAAGGTACGCTAAATTTTTCATTTCTGTAGTACGCTCCTAGGAATAATAATCTTAATAACCAACTTAGGTGGGTAGATAGACAGATATGATGGAAATTGTCCCGAGCAGAAATGACAATGACTTTGAAATTGTCTTCGATAAATAAGCCGGGCGCTGATCCGAAAAGGTTAAAACTAACTTAAGTTTAGTTCTTGTTTTATTATATGTTTGGGGTAGTTATCTAAATCACTTAGTAATTAGGTTTCTTTTTCTCTATTCTTGTGTTAATTTTGTCTTCTTGCTGATCTCCTTTTCGTTTTATTATTTATTTTAATTGCGGTTTATATGCATGATCTTTTTTCTTACTTAGATTATTAGTAACTAATTTATCTACTTGCTTAAAATAAAGGTTTATTTGTTTAATTACTTAGTGAATAATAGGCTAATAAAATTGTTGACCCTTTGTTTATCACATACTCCCCACATAAATAACGAATCCGGCAGGGACCCACATTTGTGGACCTCGAAAGGTGTCTAACACCTTCCTTTCAAGGTAACTTGAACCCTTACCCGATTTCTGGTGACGTAGACCTCTAAAATTAAAATTAATCGGAGTTAGTTTAGAACGGTGCCCTAACGTGCCTTTAATTCATCAGGTGGCGACTCTTCACTCTTTTCTATCCAAAAAGAGTTGTCATGTCGATGGACCGCTTTTCGCGAGAAAAATGGGGCGCGACAGAATGGCAACTCTGCTGGGGATCATAAGCAACCAGAGTAGCTCGATATACAGTAAATGCGGATTTAAGAGCAGCCACCTCTACTTCAAACAGAACCTATTTCTGTGCCGGAGAAGATGTTTGTGACACCATCGCGACATTCCCTTCTTTCTTGATAACCCAAATAGAGCCTTCCAGATCCACTGCCTCTCCAACTTCCAACATGTTGACCTGATGATTTGGGAGTGGATTATTGGTGACGTTCGGAGCTGGGTCCTTCAACTGAATAACCTTTGTATCAATCAACTTCTGAATTTGATCCTTACTTCAATAGTATGTGAACCTTTCATCCCCGAATGGTACGCACAGAATTACTCGCGAAAAGCGGGCCATCGACGTGACAACTCTTTTTGGATAGAAAAGAGTGAAGAGTCGCCACCTAATGAATTAAAGGCGCGTTAGGGCACCGTTCTAAACTAACTATGATTAATTTTAATTTTAGAGGTCTACGTCACCATAAATCGGGTAAGGGTTCAAGTTACCTTGAAAGGAAGGTGTTAGGCACCTTTCGAGGTCCACAAATGTGGGTCCCTGCCGGATTCGTTATTTATTTGGGGAGTATGTGATAAACAAAGGGTCAACAGTTTTATTAGCCTATTATTAACTAAGTAATTAAACAAATAAACCTTTATTTTAAGCAAGTAGATAAATTAGTTACTAATAGTCTAAGTGAGAAAAAAGATCATGCATATAAACCGCAATTAAAATAAATAATAAAATGAAAAGGAGATCAGCGAGAAGATAGAATTAACACAAGAATATAGAAAAAGAAACCTAATTACTAAGTGATTTAGATAACTACCCCAAACATATAATAAAACAAGAACTAAACTTAGGTTAGTTTAAACATATTCAGATCAGCGCCCGGCTTATTTACCGAAGACAATTTCAAAGTCATTGTCATTTCTGCTCGGGAGAATTTCCATCATATCCGTCTATCTACCCACCTAAGTTGGTTATTAAGATTATTATTCCTAGGAGCGTACGAAAGAAATGAAAAATCTAGCGTACCTTAGTATGCCTACCCGTCCCAACTTAATATCTAGGAGGCATTGGACTTACTAACTTGGATGTGGGTCTAGACAAATAAAATCTTACAACTTCCAAATTAGACACGAATAAGCGTCAAGCAAAACAAACAAGGGACTTTTAAACAAGTAGCACATAACAGTCTCAAACATGCCTCTTAATCATTTAATGAAGGTACAAGGTGATAAACTATGCTTCAGAAATTAACGTCTTATTAAACTACAAACTTGATTTTTAGTAGTATAGATATGCAGAAAATTAATTAATTAAAACCTATGAATAGGATAATTGATTATTTGACATGCTGCTACTGTTTTAAAGTTTATAGGCATGGTTTCTAATGATAAAACATTCAGAAAATTAACACTTTTCTTAAACATGAACATGATTTCTAATAATTGAAATAGAACTGACTGGAAAATATGAGCATGGTTTCTGATCATGTAAAATAAACAAACTTGAACCCGAAGCATGGTAACTATTTAAATTATATACCAAAACAGATTTTGACTCCTATAGGCATGGTGACTAGTTAAATACTAAAACAGATTTTAATTTAAACATGATTCTGATTTAATGCCGAAACGAACTTAATATCCATGAGCCTAATTTCATGCCGGTACTGATTTTCAAAAAAAAAGAACACGAAATATGATAATTAATTAATATTATGCTGAAACAGATAGCCAAGTAACTTAATAGGCTGAAATAGGTTTTAACATGCTGAAACAGATTGTTTATGAGACACAATAATTAATTACATGGATGCTAAAACATGTTTAGATCCTATGGTCATGGTAACCAATTAGTTTACATGCATAAACAGATTTTGAATCATGACCAGTGTTTTAACATGCTGAAAACTTATTTAAACCTATAAGCATGGTATCTTGTCACGACCCAATTTCTCGGTCATGATGGCACCTACAACCCCCCAGTAGGCGAACCAATTCCCGTAGCCCAGGACAGTTAGTAATGGGCTACTATCTAACAAATAAGCGGAAGAACAGTTTAATAAGCAAAAGTAAGAGAGTAAGATGAGGAGAATAGATAACAGGAGTACATATATACATATGCGGAAACTAAACCAAACCCCAAGACCTGGTATCATAGTATAGATCCAAAACTACATACATAGAGTGAAAACGATCCAAAACAATATATACAGATGTCTCTGAATGGTAATAGAGTACATGAAGCAAAAGATAAACTAAAGCTAAGCTCCGATCGCCAAGAGCTCACCCTCAGTCTGAAGTAGTCCCTAACAGATCTCTAAGCATGAATCACAGCGATCTAACGGCGATGGCCCACGCTAGGATCTGCACCCAAAGATGCAGGGGGGTAGGGTGAGCACCAAATGCGAAGCATAAGGTACCCAGTAGGTATCATAGGCCGACTGGGCACATATAAGATAAAAGCGTAGTAACAAACAGAATAAAAGCAAGCAGTAACAGAAATCAACGAAAGGTACACAGGAACTAGCCCAGAGGGAAATCAACAGAACCACATGTGAGGCCAGTATGCAGAATATACATACCATAGGCACAGGTGGAAGTAAGAAGTAACGCACCTGGGGTCCTTGCAATAACAGTGTATACAAAATAAGTTTACGAAATTGACGGTATACCGGTAACCTCAAGTATAAGAAGAGGGGAAGAGTAATGATAGGCATGCTCAGAGACATGAATCAAACTCAACTAATCATATCAATCTCAAATCCAGAAACTAACAGTCTAGCAGTAACCAATTTCATACTTAACCGTAACAGGGAACAATTCTGTAAGTAAATAGCAAGTGTCTACCTACAGTCCCCCGTCCGCCCATACAATCGAGGAACACAAACAAGTGAAAAAAAAACCTCCGGCACCCCATACTACCGG
>QJPP01004740.1:13591-89098 GCA_003996215.1 Jaltomata sinuosa
GACCCAGTCTCGAATATGCATGCCCAGACCCTGTCCAGGACTAAAAATAGTAGGAAAATATCTCAAAAACCCCCTCCAAGGGTGCCCGGGCGTAGCCGGGTCTAAACAGTAAAAGTCATCTCAGGTGCTCGGTCCGACCGAGGCTAAAAATCATCTCAAGTAACAAGAAAACTCAACTAGCACCCCGGCCCTGCCGAGTCTAGCGATAATCATAAAACTGATGATTTTAAACATAATTTTACTTTCTTGCCCAAAAATCTCCACAAGTGAAATCAACCATTTCCAAATCATTTCCATCAAAAACGGGCCCCCCGGGCCATGCAAGGTTTAGAAAACAGTGCCAGTAGGCCCGAAGCCAAAACCACAGTAAAACATGGATAAAACCTCTTTATATGCATGGAAATGGTATGATCACACACAATAGCTGCCCCGCAGCTCACAATCAACTTATCGACCCTGCACAGGCCCACAGCTACTCAGCAAGCATAACCAGCCTAGAAGGATAATTCTATGCCCGGGACGCGCGGACATTCCCAAAATCCCACCTTCTATGTTCCAGAGTCAACAAGGCCTCACAGGACCACAAGGGTAAATAAAATATATCGGCAAGTACTACAAGCAACGAAGGAACAAAAGTAGGCGGACATGAATAAAGCGGTCGAGGTCTGTGGTACCAACCTAATAAACCAACCCAAGGATGCCCATTAATACAATTTTATCCTATATATGCGGAGTCTAGGAAAAATAAACCGTAACCTACCTGACGTCCGATGACAAGCTTGAACTTCTCCAAAAAAAGCTCCGAAACAAAATCAAACTTGAACTCGGGCTTGAATAAGTTGACGTAAATAACCGATTTTCTTTTGATGATTGGATAGATCATCAAATATTCTTCTACTAAATTACCTTTTAGCATAATTTTCAACATAACTAAATTTACTATCTCCGTTAAAATATTATAATGTACAAAAATCTTATAAAATAAATACATATACCATTATATCGTAACAAAAATATTTTTCATAAACCTTTAAAATATTTTAAAAAGGTAATAATAATATAACTTTTTACCAAATTCAACTTTCAAATAAAATATTTTCAAATACACGCGATGTTAATAAATTCTCAAACTTAGGCTCGCAATTCACCAACGCACGATTTGATACTCAAGAACTCTCTTGGAATCCTCCCTTATGTTTTCTCACTGTTTCAGAACTGAAATGGCGTTTTAAAACGTGAAATTGAGGCTTAAAATCGATTTTGACCCGACCCGGTTCGCGACCCAATTCCTACCAGACAGTCCGCGGTAAAACAGTCATAACTTTTTACTCCGAGATCAGTTGGACGTGAGGTTTTGTGAGTTGGAAACTAGACTCGTAGACCTTCGATTTGGTATTTTGGAGGACTTCTAACTCTTTATATATTGAGAGAAAAGACCTGAGACATTTTACCGAAAGTTCAGAAAATTTATTAAAGGAACTTACGATAACTTTTGCCGACTTACTTGTCTTCAAAACTTATCATACGACCAACAAATGGACCCGGCACCGAAATACCGGTCCTGACAAGCCTTAAGTGACTTGGGGCCGCTACAAATAATCCCTTCCCACTTCCACTCAGGAATGGGAAGTCGCTGCATCAAACCACCAGGTCTCATGTGCTCGAACTTAACCTGCTGGCAGTTCAAGCACCGAGATACAAAATCCGCTATATCCCGCTTCATACCACTCCACCAGTAAAGCTGCCTCAAGTTTCTATACATCTTTGTTGTGCCAGGGTGAATTGAGTATCCAGTACAATGTGCCTCATGAAGTATCAACTGAATAAAATCACCAATCCTCGGAACACAAAGGCGACTATCAAACCTCAAAACCCCATCTGAATCTAGAGTAGCCTGGCTGGTCTCACCCTGAACAACCCGATCACGAAGGTCACACAATTGCTGATCCTCAAACTGACGGCTCTGAATCTGATCAATCAAAGTAGAACGAACCTCAACACTGGCGAGAACTCTGCTAGGATCCGACAAGTCAAGCCTAACCAAACGGTTAGCCAAGGACTGGATGTCCCAGGCCAACGGTCGCTCTGAAACTAAAAAAGAAGCTAGGCTACCCATACTCACTGCCTTCCAGCTCAAGGCATCCGCTACCACGTTTTCCTTGCCCGGATGATACAGAATAGTGAAGTCATAGTCCTTCAGTAACTCGACCCATATCCTCTGTCTCGAGTTCAACTCTCGCTGGCTCGTGATATACTGAAGACTACGGTGATCGGTGAAGATCTCACAGTGAACTCCATATAGGTAATGCCTCCAGATCTTGAGCGCAAAAACTACTGCCGCCAACTCTAAGTCATGAGTGGGGTAGTTGCGCTCGTGGACCTTCAGCTGCCTCGATGCATATGCTATTACACGACCCTGCTGCATCAACACACAACCAAGACCAACCCCAGAAGCATCACAGTACACAGAGAAGCTCTGACCCTCAACCGGCAAAGTCAAAACTGGAGCTGAAGTCAATAAGGCCTTAAGCCTCTGGAAGCTATCCTCACACTGGTCCGACCACTGAAATGGGACATCCTTCCTAGTCAGCATAGTCAAGGGTGCTGCTATGGAATAAAATCCCTCAACGAACCGTCTGTAGTAACCTGCTAACCAAATAAAGTTGCGGACCTCAGTAGCAGAAGTAGGTCTAGGCCACTCACAAACTGCTAAAATCTTTCCCGGATCAACCCTAATCCCATCCTTAGACACCACGTGCCCTAGGAATGCAACTGACTCAAGCCAAAATTCGCACATTGAGAACTTGGCATAAAGTCGATGATCTCTCAAAGTCTGGAGTATAACCCTCAAGTGCTGCTCATGCTCATCTCTACTATGCGAGTATACCAAGATGTCGTCTATAAAAACTATCACAAATGAGTCCAAATACGGGCCAAGAACCCTGTGCATCAAGTTCATAAAGGCTGCGGGGGCATTAGTCAACCCAAAAGACATCACCAGGAACTCATAATGGCCATAACGTGTCCTGAATGCTGTCTTAGGGATGTCCTCCGCCCTAATCCTCAACTGATAGTAGCAAGACCTCAAATCAATCTTCGAAAACACGACTGAACCCTGAAGCTGTTCAAACAAGTCATCAATCCTCGGCATCAGATACCTATTCTTCACTGTCACCCTATTCAGCTGCCGATAATCAATACACATGCGCATCGACCCATCCTTCTTCTTCACGAAGAGAACAGGAGCACCCCAAGGTGACACACTAGGTCTAATAAACCCCTTAGCTAACAGATCCTAGAGCTGCTCCTTAAGCTCCCTCAACTCAGCAGGAGCCATACGGTAAGGAGGAATAGAAATGGGCCTAGTGCCCAGCTCTAACTCAATAGCAAAATCAATATCTCTCTCAGGTGGAAGGCCTGGCAGGTCAGTAGGAAACACATCGAGGAAGTCTCTAACCACAGGAACAGACTCAGGAGAAGTAGGGTCAGCACTAACATCTCGGACATATGATAGATAAGCTAAACACCCACGGGCAATCAACTTCCTAGCTCGAAGACAAGAGATGATCCCAGATGGTGCATGGCTAACAGAACCCTGCCACACAACCGGGGATACACCGGGCACGGCTATGGTAATGGTCTTGGCATAACAATCCAAAACCACACGGTGAGGGGATAACCAGTCCATGCCCAGTATCACATCAAAATCAAGCATATCAAGAATCATCAAATCACCCAAGTCTCTGAATCACCAATAGATAGCATACAAGATCTCACAATCCGATCCACTACTAAGGAATCTCCTATTGGGGTCGAAATAGAAACATGAACAGATAATGGCTCACTAGCCAACCCCAAACAAGGCACAAAGTAGGCAGATACATATGAATAAGTGGATCCAGGATCAAATAAAGCCATAGCAGACTGATGGCACACAGAAATCATACCTGTAATCACAGCATCTGAGGCCTCTGCCTCTGGTCTCCTAGGGACCGCGTAAAACTGATGACGACCTCCACCTGCCCGACCACCATCCCTACCACCTGCTCTGCCGCGTGGAGCACCACCTCTTCCCTGACGACCAACCCCTCTAGCCGGAGGCTGAACTGCTCGTAAAGGCTCGGCCAGCTGAACTGTACCCTGCTGAGGGCAATCTCTAGCAAAATGACCAATCGCACCACAAGTAAAACAAGCCTCTGATGGCCTACTCAGTCGAGATGAACCAGCAGATCCCGTATGACCACCACGACCTGATGCCCCAAAAATTGTACCCCTCGAAGACTGGCCGCTATAGCCCTGATGGCTGCTCTGACCCTGCTCAAACTGGGTACTACCGAAACTCTGAAGAGAAGCCTGAACCGGTTGGCTGGACTGACCCTGGTGCTGCTGTGGCTAATAACTCCGGCTCCACTAGACAGGACCTCTATCACCATATCTGGAACCACTATAAACACCCTGATGTCGAGGCCTCTTATCTCTGGACCCCTGATCATGTCGCTCTAAGTCCTCCACAGTACGGGCATAGTCTACGATAGCCTGAAATGACCGACCACCGGCAATCAATATCTCAGCTGGCTGCCTAATCTCTGGCCTTAAACCCCATATAAATCTGTGAATCCTATCTGCCTCGGTAGGAATGATCATAGCTCCAAACAGATCTAGCTGATGAAAACGGGTCTTATACTCTGAGACAATCGTAGACCCTTGCACAAGGTAAGTAAACTGCTCCCTGCGACGCTCCCGATCACTCTGAGGTAGGAACTTGGCCATAAAGGCATCATAAAACTCAGAACAGGTCAAGGGAGGTGACGACGGTGGTCTACAAGCAACCTGGGCCCTCCACCATAACTTCGCTGGGCCCTCCAACTGATAGGTAGTATAACCAACCCCGTGAGTCTCCAACAAACCCAAATGATGCAACATCTCCTCACAGGTAGTAATAAAGTCATGTGGATCATGTCCAGAAGTACCATCAAACCTCGGAGGGGCTAACCTCAAAAACCTACCCAACGCCTTCTACTCTGACTCTGTCATAGCTGGGCGAGGAGCAAGAGGCTGTGCAACGGATGGAACCGGAATGACCTCCGCACGGGGAGCCATAGTAGCAGGCTGCGCTCCTGAGCTCTGTGTACCCAGGGCTACCCCCTGAGCGGATGTCTACGCTACATCAGAAGGCCGCCCTCCAATCACACCCAAAAGCTGTAATAGTAATCCCCAAATATCTGGAGACTGAGCTGCGGCTGGAGCTGGCACAGAAGTGGGCAATGGAACTGGTACTGGAGCTGGTGGTACCTGGGCTGCCCCCTGATCCACATGCTGCTCGGGCTCTATCTCCACCCTAGCAGCTCTAGCAGGTGCCACTAATCGAGGGCGTCCTCGACCCTTAGCTGGAGTGAGAGGCTCATCTCCGCGTGATGCCGATGATCTCGTACGAACCATCTGCGGAAGAATGAAGTAGAACAAATGAGATTTCCAGAAATTTCAAGGGTTCCACGCACGACACAGAAGCAATGAAAGAGTCAAATTTCCTAAAATGTCATTGTAGCCTCCCAAAGATTGAGTACGGACGTCTCCGCCCCGATCCGCAGGACTCTACTAGATATTGGCTCCTATACCGATGACATCGGTGAACCTAAAGCTCTGATACCAAGTTGTCACGACCCAATTTCTCGGTTATGATGGCACCTAAAACCCCCCAGTAGGCGAACCAATTCCCGTAGCCCAAGATAGTTAGTAATGGGCTACTATCTAACAAATAAGCGGAAGAACAGTTTAATAAGCAAAAGTAAGAGAGTAAGATGAGGAGAATAGATAACAGGAGTACATATATACATATACGGAAACTAAACCAAACCCCAAGACCTGGTATCATAGTATAGAGCCAAAACTACATACATGGAGTGCAAACGATCCAAAACAATATATACTGATGTCTCTGAATGGTAATAGAGTACATGAAGCAAAAGATAAACTAAAGCTAAGCTCCGATCGCCAAGAGCTCACCCTCAGTCTGAAGTAGTCCCTAACAGATCTCCAAGCACGAATCACAGCGATCTAACGGCGATGGCCCACGCTAGGATCTGCACCCAAAGGTGCAGGGGGTAGGGTGAGCACCAAATGCGAAGCATAAGGTACCCAGTAGGTATCATAGGCCAACTGGGCACATATAAGATAAAAGCGTAGTAACAGACAGAATAGAAGCAAGCAGTAACAGAAATAAACGAAAGGTACACAGGAACTAGCCCAGAGGGAAAACAACAGAACCACATGTGAGGCCAGTAAGCAGAATATACATACCATAGGCACAGGTGGAAGTAAGAAGTAACGCACCTGGGGTCCTTGCAATAACAGTGTATACAAAATAAGTTTTCGAAATGGACGGTATACCGGTAACCTCAAGTATAAGAAGAGGGGAAGAGTAATGATAGGCATGCTCAGAGACATGAATCAAACTCAACTAATCATATCAATCTCAAATTCAGAAACTAACAGTCTAGCAGTAACCAATTTCATACTTAACCGTAACAGGGAACAATTCTGTAAGTATATAGCATGAGTCTACCTACAGTCCCCCGGCCGCCCATACAACCGAGGAACACAAACAAGTGAAAACAAACCCTCCGGCATCCCATACTATCGGAGCGTACAATCAACAAACAACAAACAAGGGTGGAGCCTCAAACAATGAATGATATGATGCATGAAGATCTCAAGTGAAATGGTATCTCTGTATGTACCTCCTCCGGTGCCGATCCGGCACAACAGGTAGGTTCCATGCAAGGAAACTGCCCGTACACCTCTACTCCACCGTATACCCTTCCTCCGGCACACGCAGCCCAAAGCCCCAGGCCTGGATGGCAAGGTCCATGGAGGTCCCCGACCCCATACTAAAACTCAGTATCAAAACATGTCATCCGGAAGCAAGTCCGGGTTCAAGATAGAGACCCAGTCTCGAATATGCATGCCCAGAACCTGTCCAGGACTAAAGTAGTAGGAAAATATCTCAAAAACCCCTCCAAGGGTGCCCGGCTAACCGGGTCTAAACAGTAGAAAGGTCATCTCAGCGTGCTCCGGTCCGACGAGGCTAAAAATCATCTCAGAGTAGCAAGAAAACTCAACTAGCACCCCGCCCTCCGAGTCTAGCGTTAATCGTAAAACTGGTGATTTAAATCATAATTTTACTTTCTTTTACCCAAGAATATTCACAAGTTAAATCAAACCATTTCCAAATTATTTCCATCAAAAATGGGCCCCCGGGGCCATGCAAGGTTTAGAAAATAGTGTCAGTAGGCCCGAAGCCCATCAAATAAGTGGGCAAAATACGTACAAGCTTCCTTTACTAAAAAGAATTGAAATAAAACTCATTTGGAACCATGTATACGTATAGAAATTTGCTGGAGAGTTCATATATACCTTCCACCATTTCTTTTCAAAATGGAATATATATAATGAATATGAATACTTAGCTAGTCATTAATGCTATGTTAAGTGACAACCTCCTAAGGCTATTAAAAAGATGTTGTCCACCTCTTCCACCTCCACGTGGAGCAGAGGTGGCAATATTGAAAATATTTTTATCCCCTTATATATATATTCGGGTATTGCATAAATTCATGGTAAAATATATATAACTTTTTGAATATATAATAATTAATAGAAAATCATTTCAAGTAAAACCTACTATATTATAATAATAATTTTTAACATAACTAAATTTACTATCTCCGTTAAAATATTACAATGTACAAAAACCTTATAAAATAAATACATATACCATTATATCGTAACAAAAATATTTTTCATAAACCTTTAAAATATTTTTAAAAGGTAATAATAATATAACTTTTTACCAAATTCAACTTTCGAATAAAATATTTTCAAATACACGCGATGTTAATAAATTCTCAAACTTAGGCTCGCAATTCACCAACGCACGATTTGATACTAAAGAACTCTCTTGGAATCCTCCCTTATGTTTTCTCACTGTTTCAGAACTGAAATGGCGTTTTAAAACGTGAAATTGAGGCTTAAAATCGATTTTGACCCGACCTGGTTCGCGACCCGGTTCCTGCCAGACAGTCCGCGGTAAAACAGTCATAACTTTTTACTCCAAGATCAGTTGGACGTGAGGTTTTGTGCTTTGGAAATAGACTTGTAGACCTTCGATTTGGTATTTTGGGGGACTTCTAACTCTTTATATATTGAGAGAAAAGACCTGAGACATTTTACCCAAAGTTCAGAAAATTTATTAAAGGAACTTACGATAACTTTTGCCGACTTACTTGTCTTCAAAACTTATCATACGACCAACAAATAGACCCGGCACCAAAATACCGGTCCTGACAAGCCTTAAGTGGCTTGGGGCCGCTACAAACAAGCTCTAACAGTTCAAGGAAAACGTATACGTGGAAATAACCGGAAGGGTCATTACATATCTAGATATTAAAACAGATTTTAACTTGTGATATGGTAACTAATTATGCTAAAACAGATTATTTATTTATTATTAACATTATTTTTAATCCTATAGGCATGATAGCTAATTAAGTCATTTGCTGAAATTACAACTACTATGGGTAGTACAAGAGACATCAGTGAACGTACCAAATTACAATAAGCATGCTGAGAATTAATAGCTAAGCCTAAGAACACGGCATCTAACAAATTAAACATGCTGAAGATTACCTATAGGCATGCTTTCTATGTTTTCGAATAGATGAAACACGTAGCACGTAGTTTGCCCCTCCCCCATAGCAGTCCCCCAATCTTCATTTATTATCGAAGTTTATACAATAAATATTACAGACCGAATAAATGAATGACAAGAAAATAAAAAGTGTCCAAGTCTTTGGAGACTCTCAAATCCCGGTCAATTCTTCACAATTTCCAAACGGATTCGCTAGCGAATAACCTGCCAAAATGATATACAACAAACCAGAGGAGCCTATAATCATTCCTACTACTAGTCCCTGATATGGCAAAGTTTCATGAGAACATCAAGGGTTCTAGGCATTGCCCATGTCAAGGTATAGGATATGTTTAAAGCCCTCTATTCCATACAACATATACCATAACAATACCAAGAAAGAATCATGGCAGTAATATATATAACTAATATATGATCTACAAGTAGTGGTTGTTTGGATCACATAATCAAGTAGGCAACAAGTCATTAGCTTTAAACTCCTATAGTCATGCTTTCTATCAAACTCATAAATTATGTACATGAATTAAGAAACATACTAGTTTGTAGTAAACAATAAAAGAAATTTGAGACCCAACACTTATGAATCAACAATCTTGTTCACAGGGGAGAGCTTTTTAACAATATGAGAGTAGTAAATATGTGTGTAAAGTCTCAAGTCTCTCCCATAATGAAAAGAGAGGTTGTCTTTATATATTATAAGCAAAGAACTCACGTAAGGGAAGAAAATAATTCACAGAGTGAATCAGGGAAAAGAAATAATTCACAGAATAAATCAAGGAAAGTTTTACCTTAGTTAACTAAGAGAATCAATTAGCAGAAGGTTTCTACTTTACCATAAATAAGCTATCTAGAAATAAAGAAAGAATAAGAAATACTTTACATGGTAAATTTTGGGCAATTAGAATAAAACTCACCATAATCAATTAAGTACTACGGCCAGCTAATTTAAAAGAATCAAAGAAAGGAGGGGAGATTGATTTCGAGTGTCCAGCTTTCCATAATTATCCATGCTGAAATTATTCACTTTATCTAAGAAAAGGAATCAATCTCATGTAATGGAGGTGTGGATTTACTAATTACAGTTAAGCAAGAATAAAGAGGAGCCACATAGACATGCATAATCAACTAGCATATTTGAACAATTTTGACTTTGCCAAATCATATAATTTGTCAATACCACAATCCTTTCCCAAAATAGGTGATTGAGTCAATTCAGTCAACACATACCAAAATTATCCAAGTACTAATTCGAAATAAGGAAGATAAATCAATCAAAAGGATGATGACATGTTGTCCATAATTTGAACTTGAAATGAAAAGATACAGACAAGTCCATTTGCTTTAAAAGATAGACAAAGAATCATGTTTGTTCTATACATGCAAAGGAGGGTAAATATAGATCATGCTTAAACAAATCAATTACGACTGACAGTAATCAAATAACGAGCATAAAGGATCCCTTCTCACAGAGTCGATCAAGCAATGGAATCATGGAGATCATTCTACTCTCATGCTCATAAACAGCCCATATAAGACAACCTTAGAACTAAGCATGAATTTTCAGAGTCACAAAATCTATATTCCAATCAACTGGTAAACAAGCTATGGATTAATACATTGGGGAAATTGAATTCAATACAAATACACTCACCATTTTTAGGTTTAGAACATAGCAACAGTATCTAACATGCTTATATATCAATTTTACAAAACAAACACCTAATAGAATTTTCAAAATTAAGCTTAGAAGTAAAACTCGTAAAAGATTGGTGATTTTTACACATGACAGTCCCTATGAAATAATTATCATGAGATTCAAGCACAAATTCGCAGTCAAAATTTACCACTTTCACATCACATAATCTGGTAACATAAAAAGCATGTGACAGAATTGAACAATGAAAGAAGCCAAATCGAGAATGGGTTCGTGATATCCCAAGGGAACCCCCAAGTTTGACAATGACCAAATTGACAGACCTGATTCCACAGATCTCAAAACCAATCCACACTTAGCCGCAAAAATCAATGATATATCCTTCATTTATCTGGATATGGTGGTGGTTCGTCGGGGTTTGGCCGACGATGGGGGTCAACAGCTTGAGGTGGCCGTTTGTGGGGTTTTCCATTGAAACCAGTGGGGTTTTAGAGGTAGGGTTCCACAGGATGGGGAACGGGAGAGCGAGGAGACGAGAAGAGGCGGCTGGGGTCTGGTGGCTGACCGCCGGGGAGGCGGTGAAGAGAGTAGAGAGAGAGAAGGGGGCAGCGACTAGTAGGAGTAGCGGTGTCTGCTGGCTCGGCAGCGAGGGTGGCCGGCGGGTTGAGGGTTTTCATTTGGTTGGAGGAGAACGATGGAGCGGCGATGCTCGCCACCGGCAGAGAGACGGAGAAGATGACGGAATGAGAGTTTAGAGAGGGAGAGAGGGAGAGAGGGTGGAGGCGGTTGAGGAGAATGGGGTTAAGGTTGGGGGTGTGTTTGTTTAAAAGAAAAGAAGAAAAGGGGTTTGATCTTGGTCGTTGATCGTATTAGATCAACGGCTGAGATTGGATTAGACTTGGGATTTAAAATTGGGCCAAATTAGCCCAATTTAGGCCAAAATTAAAATAAATTGGGTTGAAAGGGGCTAGGATTTAAATAATTTGAGATTTGAAATTGAATTCGAACTGCTATTTAATAAATAAACTACTACTTATATAAAATTTAGTAGATAAAATAATAATTAACGATAATTATCAAAAGATAAATTATTTTAAAAAAATAAATTACGTATATATATTGTACGTAAAATAAATGACATGTAATATCATATGAAATTTATAATAAAAATAGTAATAATAGAGTATAAATTATATATTTATATACTAATTTTAAAGTGTTAACACGTAATTTATTTAATAAATCAAGTAAAATATAAAATAAATTAATATTTAAAATAATTATTATTATTAAAATAACATCCCGAGAGAGGTATAGGGAGGTCAAAATTGGGTGTCAACAGCTTCCCCTTCCTTGCTCAGAAATGAAAGATGAATTATCGGGCAAGGAACGTTGACTTAGTAGCCAATTTTGTCCGACCAAAGGCGTAGTTCTTCGAAATCGGAGAAACAAGGGGGAATTATAAAAGAGTTGCGGTCGAGACTTCGATTTTCAAATTGCCTACATATCCCTGGTTTTACGAGAATCAGGTCGTGTGTAGTTCTAGATTTAGAAATGAACGAGGCTTCTAGAGAAGATATACAACCGAACTTCTGGACGAAGACGTAGTTGGCACGAGTTGATGAGATTTAAGCGATTAGCTAAGAATAGGGCGTGAGCAACGGTCCAGTGTTGGTGATATAGAGATAAGAAGAATTATGTTTTGGAAGCGAAGACGGCGGTTAATCTCGTTTCTTGGCTTGTTCAGCTTTCGGTGCCTGCAATTTCTATTATAACTAGATAAAAGATTAACATTTAAATAAAAATAAAGCAAAACATGATGCAGGTTCCCTTTAAGACTATGGAAGGTTGCTTAAGACGGTAAAAATGATGTCTTAAGCAATGATATCTCATGGTCATCATACGTAAAATTAATCCTCAGGCCATGAAATGATATCCGCGGGCTATGGAAATGATGCCTTTAGACGATGACGCCTTTGGAGCATGATAAGCAGAAAGTAAATCCTTAGGCCATGAAATGATGTCCGTAGGCCATGAAAATGATGTCTTTAGACTATGACCTCTTCAGAGCATGATAAGCAGAAATTAAAGAAAGTGTATCTGTTTTGAGTGGCATAGAATGACGTTTGGTAACTTCTGAATAATTTGTTCCATGGTAGCTTGTTGTGATAAAATGCGATCTCGGGCTCAATGCAATCTCGGGCACAATGCAATTATCGGGCCAAATGCAATCTTGGGCTCAATCAAAATTCTCGGGCGCAGTGCGATTCTCGGGCCAAAATGCAATCTCGGGCTCAATGCAATTTGCAGTTCTCGAGCTTGATGTAATATCGGGCGCAAGGCAATCTTCGGGTTTGATGCAATTCTCGGGCCAAATGTAATCTCGGTCTCAAATGCATTTCTCGAGCGCAGTGCAATTCTCGGGCTCAATGCGATTCGTAATTCTCAGGCACAATGCAATCTCGGGCATAATACAATCTCGGGCCAAATGCAATCTCAGGGTAAAATGCATTTTTCGGGCAAATATAATTCTCGAACCAAATGTAATTCTCAGGCTTAACGCAATCTCAGGCCAAATGCAATTCTCGGGCCAAATATAATTCTTGGGCCAAATGCAGTCTCGAGCCAAATGTAATTTTCGGGCTTAATCCAATCTCGGGCCAAATATAATTCTCGGGCCAAATGCAATTCTCGGGCTCAAATGCAATCTCGGACCAAAGTCATCTCGGTCATACTGCAATCTCGGGCCAAATATAATTCTCGAGCCAAATGTAATTGTCGGGCTTAATGCAATTCTTCTTTGAGGAGATAGAGTAGCTTAGCTTTCTTGCCATATTTTGATGACGGTGTTTGTCTTGATGCTGCTGAGACAATTCTCGGATTTGTACCTGCTAGTTCTGCGTTCAAAGAAAAATTGTTAATTTGTAAAATCGGGAGGTTGATTTGTGCATCTGCTCTTGGGTGCATTTGTCCTCCTTGTTATGTGTCTGCGGGCTGTCGCACTCTCTTCGGGCACTCGCTCGAGCAAATAAATAAATAAACTTTGAAATCGTATTTTGAAATGACTTGCTTTGAAAAGGGAAGGGAAATGTTAAAAAAATCAAAATATTGTTGAATCATAAACCGTGACATATTTTGAGACATCACAACATCATATCATCTTTACGTTTGGAGTGCAGCTCCAATGAAATTTTTGAGGGCTCTAAAAAATTTCTGCCCCAGTGTAGAACTTGACTTTCGGCTAGAAAATTTTTTAGAATGAGCGGTCGCTTGTTGTGAATTTTGAGGTTCCCTCAAAATTCTGCCCCAGTCTTATGATTCATGGTAATGCTTTTCAGATGGAATTTTTGAGATCCTCTCAAAAATTCTGCCCAAGTTATAATGCTTGGTAAGGGCAATGGAAAATTTTATTATGATAAGATCGAATTCCACAGGAGCGCCTACGTATCCCTCTTAAACGGGAATCAGGTCAAACGTAGTTCCAAATACAAGGTAAGGAAGCATAACAGAAATAACTTTCTCTTAACTTCTCAGATGAAGTAGCTTCTGACAGCGTCAGAATTGATAGGCTTGGGCATTATAAATGGGGTGAGAGGGAATTTGGTATGGGTATGTAGGCATTTGATAAAGAGGGATAAGGTATGGAGATTGTTGGTAAAGCGGAGGGTGTGTTGTAGGCGTTTGGGGAATGAGTGGGGTTTTGAAATCATGTGCCATCATCACAGTCCCCACTTCTTTTTTCTTTCGATTTTCAGCAATTCCGCCAGATTATAGGGACTTACTGGTAGCCTGTAGAGCCTGCTACCAGTTTTGATGCCTTCCTCTAGTCTTTCCCCAACCTGAATGATCTCGGCGAAACTCTTTTCCGTGATGAGCATCATCTTTTCATAGTACTCTGGTTCCTGGGCCCGAATAAAATAATCTTTCATTTGAGCCTCGTCCATTGGAGGTCGGGCTCTGGCCGCTTCAGCTCTCCATCTCAAGGCATATCCCCAAAATAATTCATTAGGCTTCTTCTTCAAGTTTTGAATGTGAAACCAATTTGGGGCGTTGTCCATGTTGAATCCAAATCTTTCTACAAAATCGGAGGCCATGTCTATCCATCTGGACCACTTTCTGGCATCCTGCTCAATATACCAGGTTAAGGCCTCCCCGGTAAGGCTTCTCATGAACAGCTTCATCCGTATTTTCTCATCTCTTCCTACTCCCACCAGCTTATCATAGTACATTCTTAAGTGTGCTTTGGGATCCCCGGTCCCATTGAATAACTCAAATTTGGGAGGCTTGTACCATTCCGGTAATTCAACATTTGGGTGCATACATAGGTCTTCATAATTCAGACCTTTCACCCCTCTAATGCCCTCCATATGTTGCAGTCTGTTGGTGACTTGCTCTAACTTTTCAGCCATGTTCTGTATTAACCGGTCTTTTTCTGAAGGCTCTGGCTCAAGCTGGTGCTGAACAAAAGAAGCGGTTTCCATGTATATGGGGTTCAGGTTATAATTTCCTGGAACGTGGGTATGGACTATATTTGGAGTGGTTTGGGAGTTTTGTGGAGTTGAGAGGGTAGGATACTGTGGTGGAGGACATTGGCTAGTCCTTGGAGGAGCGTAAGTATGCTGCAAGTCATTTTGCGGTTGTGGTACATTGGGTATGGTTTGGAGTTTTGCGGCGGTATTATCCTCGACCGTCAGGTCACGAGGACTGTTCAAAGTGAAGGACAACTTGGCCAAATTATGAACTTGCGCCAGTTCATCCTGTAAGTCAAGGATTCTCTGCTCCATTCGTAAGATTAGCTCATCACGATCTCCACCAACACTCTCTGAGACTTCCTTACTCTTACTAGCACTATTGTCACCCATTTTATCTTTCCTTTCATGATTTGGACTCGGAGGAGGAGGAAGAGGAGTCCCTTTTGATCTAGTATGATATCCCAGCATGCACAAATCAACCTTTGGGAAGGGAGTAAGAGTGAGACAAAATCAACAGAAACCAAGTTAGTAGTACGACACATATATGATTCATGACATTTTAATCCAAGCCAAGATTCAATATTAGTCGGAGTTTAGAGTTAGATAATAAACGAAGTAAACCATTTATTAAATCAAACTTTGATCTACTATAATTCTTTGCGGAAATGAAAAAAACAATAAATTAGAGCTAGGGGAAAGTGGGATGACAAGTGAAAATCCTAAATTCAAAAGCCTCCATTGTACTGGTTCAGAGATCTTGGATCAACTTGTTCCCACATTGCAGGAGTGATATCATAATGACGATTCAACAGCTTTCGTGCCCAGGTGGTCTCTTTTATATCTTCAAATCCATAAGGTGTCCCAATTTGCTAAACTGCACATCTACAGCATCCTTCAAAAGCCATACATAGTATTCGGGTGCACAATAAGCCTGCTCGGTGCCCACGCTTACAGTCATCAACCTTTCCCATTGTTGAAGCAATTCGTTGGCCTTAGGAATTTCATATTTTGAGCCAAACTCAAGCTCAGAACCTCCCATGTGGGTTCTTAGAGGTATGACTTGGATTCGTCCGAACTGGCGGAGCACTCAAACTGGAGCGTAAGGCTGGAGGCCTTTCAGCCTAATGAGCTCGATGTAGTAAAGCTCGTTGCTTCTTATGACAGCTATGCGGGCGGGTAACCATGAATACTTCCACTGAATCTGATATCCTGAACGGGCTTTCATATAAGCAAACCAATCTTCGATACCCACAGGAGAATTGAACCTGATCATTCTTTGAGAATGGGTGTCGATCTTGTTTCCCATTCCCTTCAAAATGTCTATCAAGTTGGGCCGTTATAAAAGTGCTCAATGGACCATAGCTGCAGCAGAAGGTTACACCCTTCAAAGAACCTCTTACCCCTAGAGCACTTGGACAGTGCCCTAAATACCTCAGCAAGGATCATGGGTACCAAGGTGGCCTCCATATTATCAATACCACGACATAAAGCTTGAACCACCGAACTAAGACAAGTATCAATCTTACCAATCTCCCTTGGAAACGCTAGAGTGCCTAGCAAGGCTATGGAAAAAGCATTCAGTCACTTTTTTTCCCATTTTTCAGCAGAACAAGAGAACTCTTTCTGAAAAACCTTATGACCATCCCTGCGACCAAAACGTTCATACAAGAAATCCAAAGAAATCTAGTCAAAGTCCAGACAAGCTAGTTTGAGATTGTTTTTCAATCCGAGATGATGCAAAAACTTTTTCCCAGATTGTTTGTGAGGCAAGATCAACCCTCTATTTTGGTACCGCAACTCAGTGAACCCTCCAATCTCCTCCACGGTCGGTGTTAACACAAAATCGCTAAACTTGAAAACTACCTTTTCAGGGTCCCAGAATTGCAACAAAGCCTTGATCAAATACCAATCTGGAGCTACATAAATCAAAGAGGTCAGGAAACCCAAGGACCGACGAATCTCTTTACCATTTTCTTTCTTCATATCTTCCCACCATCTCCTTAATTTATGGAGAACACCCACAACCATCCTAGTGTTGAGAAATACCGGTGTGCCTTCCATTCTACAGCCTGAAAGAGAAACAGAACAAACTTTTCTAAACTTCTATCATATTAAACTGGCTTGGATTAATTTGTCATGATCACTTAGCACATAATATGATTATTTTTCTTTGGGTTGATGGGAACCCTTTGACAATAAGGATGCTGCTAATTTCGCGGGTTGACTCCTAGGTCCAAACCACCTATGGCTGATGCATGCATGACTTATATAAAGGGGTAGATACAGCACTATCCTAAAATTCTGAGATTTGGATAGACACAGACTCAAGATTTTCCTATGCGAGGGGCCTCGTTTAAATAAGTTTTCTGCATGTTAAAACAACTGGTCATGATTCAAAATCTGTTTCTGCATGTAAACTAATTAGTTACCATGACCATAGGATCTAAACATGTTTTAGCATCCATGTAATTAATTATTGTGTCTAATAAACAATCTGTTTCAGCATGTTAAAACCTATTTCAGCCTATTAAGTTATTTGGCTATCTGTTTCAGCATGATATTAATTAGTTATCATATTTCGTGTTCTTGTTTTTTTGAAAATCTGTACCGGCATGAAATCAGGCTCATGGATTTTAAGTTCGTTTCGGCATTAAATCAGAATCATGTTTAAATTAAAATTTATTTTAGTATTTAACTAGTCCCCATGCCTATAGGAGTCAAAATCTATTTTGGTATATAATTTAAATAGCTACCATGCTTACAAGTTCAAGTTTGTTTATTTTACATGATCAGAAACCATGCTCATATTTTCCCGTCAGTTCTATTTCAATTATTAGAAATCATGTCAATGTTTAAGGAAAGTGTTAATTTTCTGAATGTTTTATCATTAGAAACCATACCTATAGACTTTAAAACAGTTGCAGCATGTCAAATAATCAATTATCCTGTTCATAGGTTTTAATTAATAAATTTTCTGCATATCTATACTACTAAAAATCAAGTTTGTAGTTTAATAAGGCGTTAATTTCTGAAGCATAGTTTATCACCTTGTACCTTCATTAAATGATTAAGAGGCATGTTTGAGACTGTTATGTGCTACTTGTTTAAAAGTCCCTTATTTGTTTTGCTTGACGCTTTTTCGTATCTAATTAGGAAGTTGTAAGATTTTATTTGTCTAGACCCACATTCAAGTTAGTAAGTCCAATGCCTCTTGGACATTAAGTTGGGACGGGTAGGCATACTAAGGTACGCTAGATTTTTCATTTCTTTAGTACACTCCTAGAAATAATAATCTTAATAACCAACTTAGGTGGGTAGATAGACGGATATGATGGAAATTATCCTGAGCAGAAATGGCAATGACTTTGAAATTGTCTTCGGTAAATAAGTCGGGCGCTGATCCGAATAGGTTAAAACTAACCTAAGTTTAGTTCTTGTTTTATTATATGTTTGGGGTAGTTATCTAAATCACTTAGTAATTAGGTTTCTTTTTCTATATTCTTGTGTTAATTCTGTCTTCTCGCTGATCTCCTTTTCATTTTATTATTTATTTTAATTGCAGTTTATATGCATGATCTTTTTTCTCACTTAGACTATTAGAAACTAATTTATCTACTTGCTTAAAATAAAGGTTTATTTGTTTAATTACTTAGTAAATAATAGGCTAATAAAACTGTTGACCCTTTGTTTATCACATACTCCCCACATAAATAACGAATCCGGCAGGGACCCACATTTGTGGACCTCGAAAGGTGCCTAACACCTTCCTTTCAAGGTAACTTGAACCCTTACCCAATTTCTGGTGATGTAGACCTCTAAAATTAAAATTAATCGTAGTTAGTTTAGAACGGTTCCCTAACGCGCCTTTAATTCGTTAGGTGGCGACTCTTCACTCTTTTCTATCCTAAAAAGAGTTATCACGTCGATGGCCCGCTTTTCACGAGAAAAATGGGGCGCAACAGGGTACTTATTCTTGGTAGTGACCTTGTTCAACTGATGGTAGTCGATGAACATTCTGAGGAAATCATCTTTCTTATGCACGAAGAGGACTGGAGCACCCCATGGAGAGATGCTAAGCCTGATAAAACCTATGTCTAAAAGGTCCTTCAACTGATCTTTCAGTTCCTTAAGATCCACTGGAGACATTCTGTAAGGAGGAATAAATATAGCTTACGTATCTGGGAGAAGGTATGTTCCAAATTCAATCTCCCACTCAGGAGGGACTCCAAGCAGATCCTCAAGAAAAACTTCAAGATATTCACTTACTACTGGAACTGACTGGAGATATGGGTTTTGGACTCAGAATCCATAACCCGAACTAGGTATGGAACATACATGACTTGATTTTCTGGCAAATAAATCCATAATACGATGATCAGGGACACATGAAGGAGTCGCCCAAACCAATGAAATGATCCATAACCTACGTCGATAAATATAGTTTTAGGCATTCGTCTTTTAGACTTATGCCTTCTTGGTTAACCATCTAACTCCCTTAAGCTCATATGAGTATAGGTTTAGCCTCTTTTGGCTCATGTACATGGTTTAGCCTCTTTGGGCTTATGATCATAAGATTAGATAATTCATGATCATGTTCATAGATTTACCACTTTGGGCTCATGGTCATAGGTTAGCCATTTTAGGATCATATTCACAGGTTAGCCACTTCAGGCTCATGATTATAAGATTTTTTTCATTCCTTAACTTCATTCTAGATTTATGGAAGATAGCATCATTAAGCCATAGTTCATAAGTTATGGGTCTTCATGACCCTTTTGAAGGTTATGGGATGCTCATATCATTTTAGCATGGTTCATGGATAAAGAGTTTGTGTCATCATATCATGAGCATACACGATAGAGTTCACATTAATCATGTTAAAGCATAAGAGAGAAGTTCATATCATAGTTCATGGAACATGCATTCTTGAAAAGAGTTCACCATTTGGGATTCGTAAGGGTCATAATATTCATAAGGATCATAAGGTTTATAGCTCATCATTCATTTGAAAATAATTAAGACTTGGTACCTAGCATAAGGGTTTAACAATTTTCATTATCACTCATGAGTTCATATAGAAGTTCAATAGTGTCACGACCCTATTTCTCAAGTCATGATGTCACCTACAACCCCCCAGTAGGCGAACCAATTCCCGTAGACCAGAACAGCTAGTAATGGTCTACTACCTAACCAATACGCTCAACAAGCTGAGATAAGCAGAAGCAGAATGTAAAGATAAGACAACTCGGCAGCAATTTACCTGAATATATACATCATGAAACTACACCAACCCCAAGACTTGGTATCGACAGTATAGAAGCTTCTATTAGAATACAAGTGCTAGAAGTAACAAAATGATAAGTACAACTGTCTCCGAATATACAAAGAGTAACAGTACAAAAGATGAGATGTAGACAAGCCCTGACCATCAGGCGCTTACCCTAGTCTCGAAGATCCAAAAGCTGCACGAGTCTCCAATGCGTTCAACAGCGAAAGCTCAGCTAATATCTGCACCAAAAAGTGTAGAAGTATGGTATGAGCACCAAAACCACGGGTACTCAGTAGGTATCATCGGCCGACTGAGTGCATATAAGATATAAAAGCAGTAAGTAACAGATAGCAAGAAAGCAGTCACTGAAGCAATAAGCAAGGCACAAGGAGCTAGAACAGATCATCCATAACCAAGAGCTTCAAGTAACTCATGCTAGCACAGAGATACAATTACATAGAATCATAGGTGAAGGAAAGTAAAACGCACCTGGAGTCCTTGCACAATAATATAAGTAAGTAGAGAGAGAGTTGAGAAAATGGTTGTCTACCGATAACCTCAAGTAAAAGGAAAAGACGGAGAGCAGTCTAACATACTCAAAATGGAATCAACAAGTATAAGGAAATCATAACACCAATCAAATCACATGATAGCATAACTAGGGAATCACCTCACAAGTACAACCCTAGGATGAAATAACTAAACCACAATAACCGAGAGATACCACTCAGTTTCCCACAAGAATAGAACCAGAGTCTCACACTCTGCTCAGAAGGCCACACAAAAGTGCCTCAATAAGATAGGACTCCCTAGCCCTCACAATAATCAAATATCCCACAACCGAAACCTCAACAGGTTAACCATCACTAATCCTTCACTAACCGAGTGCCAAGACAAGCTCTAAATAAAGACAGGAGTAAATATAGTCTACCTACAGTCCCAACGGCCGCCCATACAACCGAGGAACACAATCAAGTGAAAGCAAACCCTTCGGCATCCTATACTACCAGAGCGTACACTGAATACACAGCAAACAAGGGTGGAATCCAATACGTGATATGATATGATATGATGTGTGAAATAGAACCTCTGTATGTACCTCCTCCGGTGCCAATCGAGCCCAGCAGGCAAGTTCCATGGAAGGACTCAGCCTGTATACCTCTACTCCACCGTATACCCTTCCCTCAGGCGCACGCATCCCGAAGCCCCAGGCCCAGAGCGTCAAGGTCCATGGAGGTCCCCGACCCCATACTAAAACTCAGTATCAAGACATGTCATCCGGAAGCAGGTCCGGGATCAAGATAGAGACCCAGTCTTGAATATGCATGCCCATACCCTGTCCAGGACTAAAGCAGTAGAAAATGCCTCAAAAACCCCTCCAAGGGTGCCCGGGCGTAACTAGGTCTAGAACTGTAGTAAATCAAGTCTAGTTCTCTGCCTCGCAGAGACTAGTATCAGTAATAAAATCAAGTCTGGTGCTCTGCCCCGCAGAGACTAGTATCAGTAATAAAATCAAGTTTGGAGCTCTCCCTCGCAGAGACTAATACCAGTACTAAAATCAGTACAAAAACATCCAAAAATCCCCTTTTTAATCATCAACAGTACCAAAAATAGGGGGCCCCGGGCTATGCAAATTTAGAAAAACTGTCGGTAGTGGCTCGCAGCCAAAACTGTAGTAAAACATGCAGAGGAAAACCTTTTTCATGGATGATATGCTCGCACACAAATATAAAAGTATCCAAATAGCTCACAACAACTCCTATCAGCCCAGTATAGGCCCAACAGCTACTCAGCAGACTTAACCAGCCTAAAAGGATAATCTCTATGTCTGGGACTCGCGGACATTCCCCAATAACCCACCATCTATGTTCCAGATTCAATACAAGGCCACACAGGACCACAAGGGTAATATACAATACTACACGAATAATACAAATAACGCATGAAACAACGGACGAACAAGGTGGACAAGGTCTGGGGTACCAACCTATAACAACCCATCCAAGGATTCTAATTAATGCAGTTATAGCCTATATACGCAGAGTCTAGATAGAGGAAAACGATAACCTACCTGTCATCCGATGACTAGCTGCGGGAACGGCGTCGTCCAGACTCGAACTACTCCGGGAAGCTCCAAATCACAAAAGAATACTTTTAACTGAAGCCCCAAAGGCGTCTCTATGAAGGATGACCAACCAAGGTAATGAAACAATTGCTAGAATCGATGAGGCTGCAAGAACGAGCCATAGCCATTTGATAAGGTGCTAATGTCACACTTGCGACCAGCCAACTCCAAAACATAAAATGAGGCCAATAACAATAAGAAGTGGCAGCTAAATCCAACAATGATATGTTAACCACATCTCAAAGGAGCGACGAGCTCCCGAGGCACTATTTCAAGGCGTACTTCACGTTGTCCAATCCAATCACTATCGTATGCGATCCCAAAAAGAATCGCACAATTTCCCAATCCCTCTAGCACCTTACCACAACTAGAACACCGCAACAATAACCAAACATAACAAGATAAAGGGGCTGTCCAAAGCCACAAATCCAAAATACCACTTTGTGGCTCAGAAATCCATAAAACAATACTAGAACATATAATAACAAAAGAGGGTCATAGGGGAGAGATTTCCTTGACAAAAATATTCAATATCCCAAGATTAACAACCTGCCTCCTTGCAGGAACAACAAACATATCCAAATCGAATAAGAAACTACTACAAGTTATCGAAAAATACAATTTTTCATAACTAGAAGCTTAAAATCTTGATCCAACAAATAGATAAGTGTACAGGATCCATACTTCGCCAATATAACTCTGTAACTATTTCAAAATACTCAGAAAACACCTTCTGGCTCGCTGCATCAACACCCACGAAGATACGCCATGAAATCGAGGGGGAAAACTATACCAAAATGACGAGCTCGCGTCTTATAGAAACTTCCGTTAAACTTCCAAATTGAAAGGATCAAAGTACATGGAGTATCTAGGGGATTTACCTCTGATTTTCTGAAGTTTTTGGTAAAACGAATGAGTTAAAACGAAGGGGAAATCAGCTTTTATAAGCTGAACCGACTTAGGATGTGGGCCCCACCTTGACGTGTCTGCTTGTGCAGTCTTACAAAAATGTGAATATCTTTCTTTTCTGAAGTCGTATGGATGAACGGTTTAGTGCGTTGGAAACTAGACTCGTAGAACTTTGATTTTGTGTATTGGGGGCCCACTAACTCTTTATAGATAGGGAGAAACACCCCAAGACATTTAACCCAAATTTGAAGAGAATTCCTTAAAGGAATTTACAATAACTTTTTCTGACTTTTGTTTCGCAACTTGCTTGACTTAAAAACTTATCATACGACCATTTTGCGATTATAATACCTCATAACACATCCTTCTTAGTATATTAGATGCTATTAGTCTTACCCCAAAGGCACGGGTTACTTTAAACCTTCCAAACGGGCGAGGTGTTACACGAGGCATTTCTTTAACTCGAACTTTCGAGTAAAGGATTCCTTTGACCTAGAACCTTGGTTTAATTCTTTGATAATACCAAGAATGTTGACGGAAGTCAACAATTCCAAAGTTGAAGCTCTAAAATGAGGAACGGCCATAAAGACCAAACAAATGGCCCGGGCACCAAACTACCGGTCCCGACAAACCATAAGTGACTTGGGCCGCTACAAGTAAGCTCTAACGGTACAAGAAAGGTAAAAACGTGTAAATGACCGAAAGTGTCATTACATCATCCACTACTAAAAATACTTTCGTCCCCGAAAGTTAGGAAGGAAGAAAATACCAGAGATTTAAGAATAGCGGATACAACTCCCGCACTACTCTCTCAGACAACCCGGGTAACCTCCGCGACCAGACGGCACCCAATAGAACAGAACCAAAGAAAGCAACCAAGCGTTAATTTCTTACTAGCCAAGCTAGATTTCAACCTCCAAAGATCTGCCAACCCAAACTGAACCTCGAGAATCTTAACCAAAAACCACCTACACAACACCAAAACCAGAGCACCAAGGCTATCAACACACAAAACTCAAATCCTCAAAACTATACCAAGTTTACCAGAAAATCCATCAACCCAAAACTCCAACTCATGAGCCCGTTGTTCCACAAAACCCCTTTTTCTTATTCTGAACTGAATCCTTTAGCACCACAAATAGGAAGCTGCATACAAGCCAAGCCGAACACTCAAACCACCCTCGAAGCATCAATTGACACACCGGAGATCCATAGTTCCTGCTTATACTTTACCACGAACGAAGTCACCCACTTTATTCAAACTCATTTTAAGCCAAGATATAGGCTACTAGCCTTTGCCATCCAAGATAACAACCTGTAGCATATCATTAAAACTAAAGCTACCTGCCTTGATTGACCACCAACCAACGAACGAACATTTTTTCTAACATCAAATTCGCTAACTGAACCGTGCTAGGTCT
Source organism: Jaltomata sinuosa (assembly GCA_003996215.1). NCBI lineage: Eukaryota > Viridiplantae > Streptophyta > Magnoliopsida > Solanales > Solanaceae > Jaltomata > Jaltomata sinuosa. The sequence continues at coordinate 38,149 of QJPP01004740.1, forward strand.
GAATCAGCTGAAGGTGAATGAACCAGGGCAACCTGCCCAAAAGACCCAAACCAAAACCATGATCCTGCAAGAAGTGTGGTAAGCCTACCACGAAGTATGTAACCATGAGCCAAGCTCCCAACTCTAGAAAACACTACTGCTACTCCAAACACTCGAACACCATTTGAATGTGAAATTGAGAAGTCCACCATGCCACGAATATCAAGTCCAAACACCCCGAAGGCAAAGGAAAAAGGTGCATGGGGTTCAAAGTTACCATCTAGCCATAGAAATTTTTGCATATACTTTCAATTCATTCCTTTGGCTCGAATCAACCGCTCTACTGGTTCTGCAAACAACCAACCACTTCGAAGCATATATCATAACGAACTTCTCGTCTATACTGTCCGAGTCTAACCAACACTAGAACCCCACATAAACAACTACTCCGGAGGAATCAATTAAATAAGCTTTCAAATCCTGGGAAAACGAATGGCTATTACCAGTCTCTATGTATCATCAGAGCTCAAAATAGCCTCGCTAGTTTCAACCCGCACAAGCTGACCACATAAAGCATACACCACTACTGAAGCTCAAACTTACGTCGCTGTCTATCCAACCATGGTAGAAGAACCTCGTACTAACTAGAACACTGCTGAAATCTAGAATATCTCGCCTCTTGCAGAGGTTAGCCAAGGACTAGGTGTCCAAGGCCAATAGCCGCATCCACAAATGAAGTAAAGAAGCTAAGTTGCCCGCACCCACTACCTCCCGGCACTAGGATGCTGCAACCAAATAGAAACTGCCACAAACCATCCGATGTAACCTGCCAAGTTATGATTCTGAACACCGACTTTCAAAACTGCCAACCAAAGCCTTGGTCATGTATGCTACCAATAAACCCTTAAGAACCCAAGCCAACTAGGCCTGAATATGCAAGTTGCCAACACCGCAATTGCTATTGAAATAAAACCAATCGATGGAAAACCCACGGCAATGTGTAGACGATTGAACCGAATCACCGACACACAATCCCAAAGCAAACCTCCATCGCCACCTCAGGCAACTACGAGGACACATAAACACAAATAAAGCGTCATCTCCCTTCTTTTTGAACTAAACAAAATTCCTTCCTTAGCACATATTAAACATTACAAATCCTTTCTCAAATAAGAACCTGAAGCCATTACCTTACTACTCATAGCTACACGTCAAATTCAATAAGGCAGGAGAAGAATGGGCCAGATGCACAACTCACCCGAAATGCTTACAAATACAACCCAACAATGAGGTTACGATCAACACTTAGTCGGAAATGCTTAAAGTCAAGACCTAATCACGATGCCAACATCCAGAGCTCATCGAAAGAACTACGATCAAGATTCATTCCAACAGGAGCTAGGGATACAACAAAACACCCAACGAACCAGGAAGTAGAGGAGAATATAGGAACAACCCACATACCTACCAACCTCCTAAACTAATCAACAAAGAGGGTCGACTCTAGACACTAGGGAGACCAAACCAATCTATGCACACTAGCATAACCAATATCTCCCAACTGAGGCAAAATCTCAACTCCGGCCCAACTACCGGTAATACACCAAACCATCACACAGATCTCTAGCCACGCTAGATAACGGCCTAGGCAACAACCATCTAGGACCTCTCAACAAGGGAAACTCAACCACAAGTCCAAAATCGCAATGAAACAGGGACAACCCAACTAGAAACAGACTAACAAGAACTACCCACGGCTACAACTCCGGGAAAACACCTCTCAAGGCTAACTTACGCCCATCCACTACTAAAGAATAAACTACCAATAAAATAACATATCGATACTACAATTCGGGTAGCCAAACAACTTAAACAAGTAGCAGGTAGACATATAAGCAATTACACGACAGAACGGATAGAGTCGCAACACGAGCGGGACTAACATAAGTCGAAGGTAGCAAAAGCCTAACCTGGAGAAATAATATCAGGAACCTCTACCTCTAGCCCACCATGAGGAGTATCAAGCTGATGGGATATAACTCTGGACTGAGTAGTCGAAACTAAAGGCCCAACCGACCCTCACCGGGGACAAGATCTATAAAGGTGACTAATCTCTCCACAATGATAACAACCAGGTTGTCCGGGATACACAATCATGGGGTAATTCCTAGCAAAGTGCCCATGCTCACCACACCAAAAATAGCCTATACCAGATGAAGTCTGATGGGAAAATCTCACCTCATACTCTAATACCGACAGACAACCCTGCTGAAGAACTGGAAGCTCAACTCTAACTGAAGCACCACTCACAGAACCAGGTACTGAAACACTCACCGGAGGACTCAGAGTCCTAACCACGGTGTCCTAAAGTGCTGAGGCCACTATAAATCCAATCGGAGGTTGGGCTGACCCCACACCCCCTATCTAGTGTAGTAAACCCTCACTCTGGAGTCCTGGCGCTGATGGAAGCATTGAACCAACAGGCACAGAAGCCTCGACACCAACTGCTAACGCACTCCTATGAGGCATCTCAGAATGAATGAACAACCAAAGTTTAGAAATCAATAGAGCCAGGAACACAGGATGAGGAGCCAAGAAGATGAAACTTTTCCTAACAATGCCCTGTAGCCTCCCGGAGATATGATACGGACGTCATCGTACCAATCCGCGAGAATCTACTTAGACACTTGCTTTTATACCATGACACTGGTGAACCTAGGGCTCTGATACCAAGCTGTCACGACCCGATTTTTCAAGTCATGATGGCACCTACAACTACCCAGTAGGCGAACCAATTCCCGTAGCCCAGAACAGCTAGTAATGGGCTACTACCTAACCAATACGCTCAACAAGCTGAGATAAGCAGAAGCAGAATGTAAAGATAAGACAACTCGGAAGCAATTTACCCGAATATATACATCATGAAACTACACCAACCCCAAGACTTGGTATCGACAGTACAGAAGCTTCTATTAGAATACAAGTGCTAGAAGTAACAAAATGATAAGTACAACTGTCTCTGAATATACAAAAAGTAACAGTACAAAAGATGAGATGTAGACAAGCCCCGACCATCAGGAGCTTACCCTAGTCTCGAAGATCCAAAAACTGCACGAGTGTCCAATGCGTTCAACAGTGAAAGCTCAGCTAATATCTGCACCAAAAAGTGCAGAAGTATGGTATGAGCACCAAAACCACGGGTACTCAGTAGGTATCATCGGCCGACTGAGTGCATATAAGATATAAAAGCAGTAAGTAACAGATAGCAAGAAAGCAGTCACTGAAGCAATAAGCAAGGCACAAGGAGCTAGCACAGATCATCCATAACCAAGATCTTCAAGTAACACATGCTAGCACAGAGATACAATTACATAGAATCACAGGTAAAGGAAAGTAAAACGCACCTGGAGTCCTTGCACAATAATATAAGTAAGTAGAGAGAGAGTTGAGAAAATGGTGGTATACCGATAACCTCAAGTAAAAGGAAAAGACGGAGAGCAGTCTAACATACTCAAAATGGAATCAACAAGTATAAGAAAATCATAACACCAATCAAATCACATGATAGCATAACTAGGGAATCACCTCACAAGTACCACCCTAGGATGAAATAACTAAACCACAATAACCGAGAGATACCATTCAGTTTCCCACAAGAATAGAACCAGATTCTCACACTCTGCTCAGAAGGCCACACAAAAGTGCCTCAATAAGATAGGACTCCCTAGCCCTCACAATAATCAAATATCCCACAACCAAAACCTCAACAGGTTAACTATCACTAATCCTTCACTAACCGAGTGCCAAGACAAGCTCTAAATAAAGACAGGAGTAAATATAGTCTACCTATAGTCCCAACGGCCGCCCATACAACCGAGGAACACAATCAAGTGAAAGCAAACCCTCCGGCATCCCATACTACCGGAGCGTACACTGAACACACAGCAAACAAGGGTGGAATCCAATGCATGATATGATATGATATGATATGATGTGTGAAATAGAACCTCTGTATGTACCTCCTCCGGTGCCAATCGAGCCCAGCAGGCAGGTTCCATGGAAGGACTCAACTTGTATACCTCTACTCCACCGTATACCCTTCCCTCCGGTGTACGCATCTCGAAGCCCCAGGCCCAGAGCGTCAAGGTCCATGGAGGTCCCCGACCCCATACTAAAACTCAGTATCAAGACATGTCATCCGGAAGCAGGTCCAGGATCAAGATAGAGACCCAGTCTCGAATATGCATGCCCATACCCTGTCCAGGACTAAAGCAGTAGAAAATGCCTCAAAAACCCCTCCAAGGGTGCCCGGGCGTAACCAGGTCTAAAACTGTAGTAAATTAAGTCTAGTGCTCTGCCTCGCAGAGACTAGTATCAGTAATAAAATCAAGTCTGGTGCTCTGCCCTGCAGAGACTACTATCAGTAATAAAATCAAGTCTGGTGCTCTGCCTAGCAGAGACTAATACCAGTAATAAAATCAGTGCAAAAACATCCAAAAATCCCCTTTTTAATCATCAACAGTACCAAAAATGGGGCCCTCAGGGCTATGCAAATTTAGGAAAACTGTCGGTAGTGGCTCGCAACCAAAACTGTAGTAAAACATGCAGGGGAAAACCTTTTTCATGGATGATATGCTCGCACACAAATATAAAAGTATCCAAATGGCTCACAACAATGCTCGCACACAAATATAAAAGTATCCAAATGGCTCACAACAACTCCTATCAGCCCTGTATAGTCCCAACAGCTACTCAGCAGACATAACCAGCCTAAAAGGATAATCTCTATGTCTGGGACTCGCGGACATTCCCCAATAACCCACCATCTATGTTCCAGATTCAATACAAGGCCACACAGGACCACAAGGGTAATATACAATACTACGCGAATACTACAAATAACGCATGAAACAACGAACGAACAAGGTGGACAAGGTCTGGGGTACCAACCTATAACAACCTATCCAAGGATGCTAATTAATGCAGTTATAGCCTATATACGCAGAGTCTAGATAGGGAAAAACCATAACCTACCTATCATCCGATGACTAGCTGCGGGAACGGCGTAGACCAGACTCAAACTGCTCCGGGAAGCTCCAAATCAAAAAAGAATACTTTTAACTGAAGCCCCAAAGGCATCTCTATGAAGGCTGACCAACCAAGGTAATGGAACAATTGCTAGAATCGACGAGGCTGCAAGAACGAGCCATAGCCATTTGATAAGGTGCTAATGTCACACTCGCGACCAGCCAAATCCAAAACATAAAATGAGGCCAATAACAATAAGAAGTGGTAGCTAAATCCAACAAAGATATGTTAACCACATCTCAAAGGAGCGACGAGCTCCCGAGGCACTATTTCAAGGCGTACTTCACGTTGTCCAATCCAATCACTATCGTATGCGATCCCAAAAAGAATCGCACAATTTCCCAATCCCTCCAGCACCTTACCACAACTAGAACACCACAACAATAACCAAACATAACAAGATAAAGGGGTTGTCCAAAGCCACAAATCCAAAATACCACTTTGTGGCTCAGAAATCCATAAAACAATACTAGAACATATAATAACGAAAGAAGGTCGTAGGGGAGAGATTTCCTTGACAAAAATATTCAATATCCCAAGATTAACAACCTGCCTCCTTGCAGGAACAACAAACATATCCAAATCGAACAAGAAACTACTACAAGTTATCGAAAAATACAATTTTTCATAACTAGAAGCTTAAAATCTTGATCCAACAAATAGATAAGTGTACGGGATCCATACTTCACCAATATAACTCCGTAGCTATTGCCAAATACTCAGAAAACACCTGCTGGCTTGCTCCATCAACACCCACGAAGATACGCCATGAAATCGAGGGGGAAAACTATACCAAAATGACGAGCTCGCGACGTAGAAAAACTTCCGTTAAACTTCAAAATTGACAGGATCAAAGTACATGGAGTATCTAGGGGATTTACCTCTGATTTTCTGATGTTTTTGGTAAAAAGAATGAGTTAAAACGAAGGGGAAATCAGCTTTTATAAGCTGAACCGACTTAGGATGTGGGCCCCACCTTGACGTGTCTGCTTGTGCAGTCTTACCAAAATGTGAATATCTTTCTATTCTGAAGTCGTATGGACGAACGGTTTAGTGCGTTGGAAACTAGACTCGTAGAACTTCGATTTGGTGTATTGGGGGCCCACTAACTCTTTATAGATAGGGAGAAACACCCCTAGACATTTAACCCAAATTTGAAGAGAATTTCTTAAAGTAATCTACAATAACTTTTTCCGTCTTTTATTTCGCAACTTGCTTGATTTAAAAACTTATCATACGACCATTTTGCGATTATAATACCTCATAACACATCCTTCTTAGTATATTAGACACTATTAGTCTTACCCCAAAGGTACGGGTTACTTTAAACCTTCCAAACGAGCGAGGTGTTACACGAGGCATTTCTTTAACTCGAACTTTCGAGTAAAGGATTCCTTTGACCTAGAACCTTGGTTTAATTCTTTGATATTACCAAGAATATTGACGGAAGTCAACAATTTCAAAGTTGAAGCTCTAAAATGAGGAACGGCCATAAAGACCAAACAAATGGCCCGGGCACCGAACTATCGGTCCCGACAAGCCATAAGTGACTTGGGCCGCTACAAGTAAGCTCTAATGGTACAAGAAAGGCGAAAACGTGTAAATGACCGGAAGTGTCATTACAAATAAAAATCACATAGACTAGGGATTTACATAAAAATAGGTAACATGAGTAGAGATTTCATGAAGTTTGCTTGAGAAATTGAAGAGATACCAAATCATGAGGGTTTTACTCTAACCCTAGAATTTCTCGTGAGAATAATTCGAACTAGGGAAATGAAATCCGTAGGAATGACGTGTGTAAGATAGCCTTACATAGCTTGGAAGAATAGAGGAACTTGGAGAAGAACTTGAGGGTTTCTTGCTTGAGTTCTTAGAGGTAGTTCTTGAAACCCTTCTATTGAGTTGGGGAGAGAAGAAAAGAATCGTACAACAGTTTCTGTGTGTTCTCCCTTCCTAAAAGGTGTTTTAAGTCGTGAGTAGGAGTTTCATGATAGGGGTAGGATGAAAACACCATTAATACAGTTGAGTAGGAAATCTTTCCACCTGAAACACCCTTTAATGTGCCATACTGCCCATAGCGTTGGAAGGGCAGTGCACCGTGTTTCCCATAGCAGTGACCAGGCCAAATTTCAACTCATGTGGAGGCACATTTGTCACGCCCCAAACCAGGGGAGGCACGACCAGCACCCAAAGCCTCGAAGGACTAAGGGCACCAAAATCGAGTATATCTCTGCTGAATCTTCTCGATGCCCAAGACCGATGAGGTCTCTAAATATAGAAGTTAGAAATTTTAATAGCTTAACAACAGGTAAATAACTTTAGGCCGACAAGGCTAACACCGAAATAAATAGCTAATAATAAGGTCGACAAGGCCATACCCAACACTAACATATATTATATGTCTACAAGCCTCTATGAGTAAATAAAATATCTCATAGTTAATACAGGGCCCTGGCATACCCTTCAACTGTACATATACATAACCTGACTCAAAATATAAGCTGGACCTTTGACTCGTCAGTTCCAGGAAGAATGGAGTTTACCAAAATGGTTGAACTCTACAACTCCTACTGAAGAGGTTTGTTTGGGTTTCTGTCTGGATCTACTGGCATGAATGCAGCGCCCCCAGGCAATAGGGATGTTAGTGTAAAAATAATGTACTGGTAAGTAAGGTAGAAATATATTAGTAAGCTGCAAGTAGTAAATCTGAACAGGATATAATATAAATATGTAACTGTAGTTGATGAGACTCGTTAACCTCTTATCTCTTTTTTTTGGAATACAATGCACGCCTTAACTCATGCTGCAACTTACTATTTATAACACATGTTGAATCACAATAGTGCCTCGGTGTACCCTATATATAACAGCCTCAATATTGCAGTAGCATCTCGGCGCATACTATGTGTATTATGGCCTCAATATAGCAGTAGCACCTCGGTGCACCCTATGTATATAATAGCCTCAATATTATTTTTTGCTAAGAGTTGGCCATAGGCCATTTATTCATATGACAAAAAATATATACAGACTAAAGGTGGCCCAAATCAACATGATTTAGGCCTAACCCGGACTCAAACCAAAAATAAAAAAGGAAACTAATCCTAAAGACAAGAAAACAAAATAGAAAAAAGAAAGAGCGGACAACTCAAGAGACAAACATAACCCTAGATCTATGCGGCCTTCATCGGAGTTGTCTCCAAGGTCGTAGAGGACATAGATCTACGCACCCTATACTGGACAACTCTGCGATTTGCCCTGGATGCACTACTTAATACCAATTAAATCCTATATACCGTGAATGTTCTAGGTGACCCTTTACCGAGATTTATCCTTTGTCTTCCTCAATTTCCATGTTCAAATGTATGAGATGCAATGTCAAACACAAATAAGTCATTTACCAAATAAAATCTCAGATCATACAATCAATATCAATCTAGAATTATCACAATGTAATAAGGATACCAAAAGACAAGGCCAAACACGCAATTCATATGCTAACCTTCAAGAAATCAGTTCAAGCAAGTTAATAATTTACTTTAACCCTTCAATAAAACCAATATCCATATAAAGTCTTGTCATCTCACCTATATGGGACTCCTTTTCCTTACATAATCACATAACACACTAAAATTTTGAAAAGAGTCAAAGAAAGCCTCAACTTGCCTTAAGTGAAGTCTGAACAATTAAATCATAGTATTTCCCTTTTGTAAAGCTTTCAACCGAGCCCAATCTGGTCAAATACATATTCTACATAAGCATAAAAATTATAGATGCCCATAATGCTATACTTTTATTCCGGGTCTAAAAAAGTCCAAAAGTCAATTTCGAGCCCACAAGTGCAAAATTAAAATTTTATTGGAAATTCATGTTACACATAGTATAAGGATCTTAAATATGAAATTTTATCTAAAATGGAGTTAGAATCAACCTTCAAAACTCAAAAATATAATCTCTTAACTTTAGCCCCAAAACTCTTAAAATTTTCAATATGAAATCCTTGATTTGGAGTTAAAATCATCCATAAAGTACTGGAAAATGTTAAAATAGCTAAGAATCATACCCGATAAAAAAGTCTTAAAATTTTCCTTTTGAATTTCTCAAAGTCGAGCTCCTAAGCTCCCCAAAACATGATTTGAAATATTAAAATCGAGTTTAGGAGAAGACATTGTTCACTTACAGCGATCTCTATAGAAGCAAAATTTTGGCCGCGATCGCAACACCACAGGCACAAAAACTTCTTTGCAATAGTGGATATGACTTGCCACGCTGACTCTGGCCGAAATGAATTCGTCCTACAGGCAAGAGGAAAGCTCGCACCCGCGGTTTTGCCGGTGCAGACGAACCTTCACCGAAGCGGACGACCTGTTTGTCCGTTAAAAATTAGAGTAAATCGGCATAAAAGTATTATGAAAGAGATTTATTTGAATCAATAATTTAATAGAAGGGGTATATTTAAACCAATAATATAAAGAAGGATATATTTAAACTATTTTTAATAATATAGGGTGTATTTAGCCCTTTTCTATTTCATGTACATGTCAATGAAAAGTGTGAAACTTCAATCTTAAAAGGACAAACATTCCCTCGCATTTGTGACAAAGCCCCTGCCATATGATGATTGCATTTTGAGACAACTTCCTCTAAAATCATAAGAAAAGAATGCAGCATTTCAAAAATCTTTAAGTTGCAATGTCATATTTTTTTATAAAAAGAACAGATTTCTCTCTTGGGAAGGTACGTCATCCAAGAGCATTTGACTGGTCAAGTGTTTTGGTAAATTTTTGGCTGGTAACTTCTTTCTTTGTGCCATTTGTCTTTTATTTTAACAAGCCAAATAGTCATATTATTTGGCTTATTTTATATTTATTTGCACAATAAAAATTTCATAGTGAATATTATTCGAGTTCTTGATTTTTAATTAAATGGCGAGAATTATTCACCTCAAATATTATTTTTATTTCTTATTTGATGAAAAAGAACAATTCGTGTGATTGTACTTACTTTATTACGGAGTAAGTTCTCTTATATTGAGATAATGATGAAATTTAATATTTTATTTAATTACTAAATATTAATTAATAGTAGTTGGGTAAGTCCTGTATAAGTTATACACAATGATGCAAAATAAAAATAATGTATCGACTATCGCATACTAAATAGTGTTATACAAAAAGATTAATTTTTTTATCATTATTGACCAAATATTGAAAAAATTGGTGGGACATAATTTTTAGACACTGAGTGTTGTTGAACGTCATGCTCATAATTATTGCTTCTTTGAGAATTTGTATAGGATGATGGATTTACAGCTTTGATTAAATGAAAAACAGACACCCCAGAAGAGTGAGCCCATTTTCATTAATGGTATTCGCTCAATCCTCATGCACAGATCATGTGCAAAATTAATCCGGGCTTTGAAGAGGCGATAGATGATGATGAGGCCACTCTTGAGCCACAGGGGCATGAGGAGGATGATTAAAAAGAGCAGAAGAAGCTGAGATAGACAGTGATAATGGTGACACAGAGTTCACCTCTACTAATAATGATTAGGTCAATGAGGCTGAAGGCTAGACACAAGAATTTTTTTGATCTTCACTCTTTATTTTTGTTATATTTTGAGCACTGAGGGCAGTGTTAATTCTTATGTGCAGGGTGAGAATATCATGATTCAAATGTTCAGGGTGAAGATATCATGATTTGAAATCCGGAGAAGTGATGATACATATCCCAGTTTTGTGATAGGTAAGTCAACCCAATCATATGCATCACAATATAAGACGAATACACGGAGAAAGTAAACAACAATAGCCTTAAATATCATCTCATAAATCACCTTAAAGAAAGGTACGAAATTTAACGACAACTACCCAAAATTTGAAACTCACTAATACAAGCCACTATGAGTATCAAACATAACAAGAAGAGTCTCAAATATCTCTATATAGGAAACGACATAAAATGAGATAGAGTATATCCAATGGAGCTACGGATCAGCCAATAGCTACCTCAGAATCTTAGGTGGAAGGCCTTGGACTCAGCTACCAAAATCAGCGTCTAAAAATACTAGGCTCGGTACTTGCACACAGGGTGCAGAAACTAAATAAGCGTGAGAACTTATTCACATATACTCAACATCATCATCGACTAATCCTAATCCAAAATAATGGCAAGAATCAGTCCTAAGAAAACCTCAAATTTGATACCCAACAACTGCCATCATTTCCACTAACATCGATAAATACTAGCAGCTAACGTCAATAGTAACATGAATATAATTCAAGAGAAAATAACTAAATCTATAGTAAAATCAGTATAAGAGTAGTAAAGTCCCTATCACAATCAAATAATCCAACTCCATACCAACATAGTACAAGTCAAGTAGAGAAATGATACAATGAATGCACATGATGTGTATATCTCCTACCTGGCTAGAAAACTTGTATATACCCGCTTCCTTGGTTAGCTGAGACACATGGAGGATTCACGAGGTTCATATAGGCACCTTCTTCTTCTTTTGATTTTGTGCTTAAAAAGCACCATCAATAATCTTGTCTTGTTTAAAAGTGTTTTCATCTTGATAACGATAGAATTTGCATGGAGTGTTTGTAAAAATCGTTCTTCCATTACAACACTCCATAAATTATAGGTTTTAAAATATTTCATTTTGACTGACCAAATTTGATAGTTTTCGCTAGTAAAAAAATTTAGGGCATTGAAAGAGAGACTGTTGTTTGCCATGGTTGAAAAGTTGGTTAAAAATTATTTTTGTTGAAAATAGTATGCGCGTTAAAAATAAGAACATGTTGAAAATGGTTGAAAAATAGTCCTGATGGTTGACGGGTTAGAAATAGCTGTGGCAGTTAAAAATGGGTTGAAAGTTGTTATTTAGAAGAACTCACAGATCCCGTAAGATCAATGAGTCTCTTAATACCACTGTTGATTTTTCTAAAAGATGGTTGCAGCAAAAAAGGGTTGAAAATGTCTCTCGTGCAACAAAAAAAGGTTGAAAATGTCTCTCAATAATTTTATTAAGCGTAGGAGAGCTTTAAATAGCCAACTTACAACAAAAATTTGCATAATTCAAAATTCAAAAATCCAAAATATCTCAATAACTCAAACAACCTAATTAAAATTCAATTCAGCTAGATGTCTGGATGGAGGAGGGTGTTGTACAGGGAAATATACAACTCTGTCATGCCCACTCCCCTGCAAGAAGTAGTTGCTCCAAGTCAATTTACAAATTCAACCAATCACAAAATTAACAGCTATTGATGAACTACAAAGTCAATGAATATTAGCCCAAAAAGAGATGGTTTAACATCAAGAAAACTCTCTAAAGCCCAGCAGTAACATCACTACACAGTTTAAGAACATAATTAGATGTGACAGTAAATGTCTCACACATTTCACTGACCACAGTACAAAGCCAAGGAAAAATACGACATTGATACAGCTAATATTACATCTTTCTGATGCATAAAGTTGAAGAGTTTAGGGTTCTCTCACAGTTTGTAGTTGTTACACAAAAATCATCCAAAAGGATAGTGCTCCCCGAAATGAACTTCCCCAAAAGTAAAAAAAAAAAATCAGGCGCATCCAGATGATGATTAGCACAAGTTAATACAAAATGAGAAAATACTTGAAATCATACAGAGAAGACAATTGATCCTTTCATGATATGTCAAGTTATGCACTTAAGTTTAACCAAGTGAAGTGAAAATTACTACACTAACATATACACCACAGCAATAAACTACAAGCTTTTCTTTCCCTGTAACCGCTAATGGTTGAAACATAAGCTAGAAATTCAAACAGCAAACGGAAACCAGCTGTAACGCAAGAGGTATGTAACATCCAAAAACCGCTCAGAACAATAAATCAAACTAGAGAAAAATCAAAGAGAGACCCAGACTCTATTGTAAAGTTTAAGGAACCAAGCAACAGATAGCTATTTGGGCAAAAAGCTTATTGTACCTGGCTTGAGGAAGGAGGGCCCATCTTTGCAGTGTTGTTGTTGTTGTTGTTGTTAGGGTCAAGAGGCAAAACCCCAGAGTTGAATCTCTGAGAAGGTATACTGAGCTGCTCATATAGAGCCATCTTGTTCCTTGGAGGTGCTCTTGGACCTCCTTTATCTGTATCATTAACGTGAAGCCTTGGGAACATCAACTTTGAAACAACGAATTATGTAAGTAGAATCTTGAAATATGCATAGGAATTCCCTTTCTTCTTATTACCATGGAGAACGACTAAACATGCCAAGATTTCACGACAATCAGAGATGGAACTTGAACACCAAGATAACGGGTTGATTGCTGAACTTGGACGTGGAAGCTAATGAAACAAAACCACAACCACCTTTTTCCCGCCTCTTCCCCAAAGACTTTTAGCATTAGAATTTGTGGATCCTTTGTGTTGCTGGGATTACACTTTGGGAAGTTTTTGTAATAGGATAAGCAGTATATGTAGGAGCTTCACCTTCGTCTTCGTTTGTAAGCCGAATGACAACTGCATTTACTATGGAAACTGAACTCTTAAAAGTTCTCATTTGGGAAAGTTTCCAGTTAAAAAGAGAATCTCCAGCATAATTCCTAGATGGAAAAGATTAATATGTTAACTCATATTTTATCATTATATGTACATGGTATTGCTTAAATTAATTTTAGACATGTATATATATTCAAGAGAAAGCCTGGCAATCTTTATCTTACAGCCATTTTAGTAACAGGTGGCCTCCAAATAACTTTAGTTTTCTGCAATAAAGTAAAATTGGAGAGCATCTGGGAAAATCAAATACAGGAGATCAAAATTCGCAAAGTTGAAGTTTTACTCAACATAAGGAAGAATGTAAAAGCAATTCTTTAAACAAACAATTGCAGCAATGAACTTATCATTTGTCATTCGATAGCTGGTTAGAGTTATGCATGTATTAGTAATACAAGGATTAGTTAAAATGTGAGATATTGACATTATTTCTTCTCCATCCCTCAAATGAACTGTAATTATCAATAAATGTGGTAAGCAGATTGGGTATCCTCAAGGTACTTTTTTTTTCTCCATGAATGTGGTAAGCAGAATGGGTATCCTCAAGGTACTTTGTTTTTCCTAACGATCTTCCATTTCTCGCAGATGTTTCAAAGAATCAAATTGTTGATATATGTTCACCAAAGAAACTGAAAGAGCAACTCTTAGTAGGAAGTGGTGTGATTTTTTGTTATCATTTTTCTACTCTCTATTGGAACGCAAAAATAACGAGTTTGTAAGTGCTTTAAATAGTACTTTATATATAAGACAATTATTACAATCTAAAACAATAACGCAATAACATTAGTTTCTGTTACATTGATGATGGGTATTGTATTAACCTGCAAAGATGACTAATTTAATTAAGCCAACATAGTATTGTGATAGCTGTAGCATTTCTCGTTATTATATCCAAACAGCACCTTACCTTTACTAGGCTTGCTATCGAGGCAGAAAAGTTTTACACTAAACCAGATGCAAGGCAAAATTCATGGTACTCTAGACACTAAATGTCAGGAATACAAAAACATTCTAGGACCAACAAAAGAAGCCCTTCAATATCAGGAAGCACCTCGGAAACCAACCAACATTTTTTCACATGAATGCTTTCAAGCATTGGCGACCATCCCTTCATGGAAGTCAGACGGTAAGCTTCCTTCTCCGTCAGTTCCTTCAGAATCTGCTTTTAGCTCGGATTTGGGTGACCAACCATACATCTTCCTTCTGGCTTCCCTACGGGCTGCTCGTTCTTCCAACTTTACTTCCTTAAATTGCTCTTCAAGTTTTGTTTCATCTTCAGTTGTGAAGAAAACTACCTCCATTTTCCCGAGCTCCTCGTACAACTTCTCAATCTTAGCTTTCCAGAAGAGGCCTAATTCAGTGTCCATCTCATGGTAAGGTGTCTTCAGCAGGTACTCGTCAATACCACCTGCCTTGTCAATACATCGCAGGGCATGAGTTGTAACCTTGACGCGAATCTGACGATCTAGGATATAGCTGAAAAGCCGTTTCTCTTGCACATTAGGCTTCCAAGTCCTCCTCGACCTGTTCATATAAACAATCCCAGTTTTATTTTTTGGGGGAAAGTAAAGAAGGGCAGTTTATTATGATTCACCACATAAGATCGGAATTAAACTGCAGTTAAAAATGTGACCTTACCTTTTCTATCTTTGGGAACCAAAGAGTAGCTAGAAACAACTACAATCCAAAGACAGCAGACTACACATAACAGCATTTGCAAGCCAACTAAAAGTTTAAAGTAACTAAAGGCAACTACATTTGAATTTAGTGATAACCAGGTTAAATTTTCCCAAAGAAACTCAAACTCATTATCTCCCTTGCCAGACCGATTCTCCATTATATCCTTTTTGTTAAGGATTTTTTTTTAATAAAGTTTTTCATTAAAAATAGCATCAGAATATCAGAAGAAGAAGCATTAGTACAGATAAATACATTACTGACAATGCCAACAAAGCACTGTTATTATTATTAGCATTGGGATACAACATACTATAATCCCACAAGTGCAGTCTGGGGAGGGGCGGTGTACGCAGACCTTACCCCTACCTTTGTGGGATAGAGAGGTTTTCGCCAATAGACCCTTGGGCTCAAGAAAATCATTTTTCAGAACAGTTTCGAAAGAAATGCCAGAGTAGAAAGTGTGCAACAATCATATCTAGCATGGAATCTACTTCATTTACAATGGCCATGTTGCACCAGAAAGCTAGCATAGAAATACAATTTTGTTGAAGGCCAAGTATGTTGCTACGTTTGCCTTCAAAAATCTCTATTCTTTCTTTCCATCCAAATGTCCACCAAATGACGATGGGGAATGGGGATAGTATTCCATAGCTTGTGAGTCTTCCTATTTAGACCACCTCTTCTCCAGCTATGTAAGAAATCCAAAATGTAGTGACGCATTGTCCATGACATGTCCAAACTGGCAAAAAACACATGCTCCAAATCTGATAGGTGATCTTACAGTATAGGAAAAGATGACGAGTATCTTCAGGGTTCTCTTCACAGAGGGGACACCTGCTGCAAAGTTGCATTCACCTTGTCTGAAGATTTGATTTAGTGGCATGCTTCTTTAGCCACAAAAGAACAAGAAACCTTCAAAGGTGCTTTGTTGTACCAAATATTCCTTCAAAGCCAAAGATTGGTGTTGGAAGAAGTTAATGACATGTGGCAAGACTTGACAGAGAAGACTACACCAGAATGGTACCTCCATATAATTGAGTCATCTGTGTGCTGATCGACGACGATGGTCTAAAGGACTGAACAGAGAACAGACTCTTGGAATTTCCCAATCATTTAAATTCCTTCTCAGAAGAAGATTCCATCCTTGAGCATCAGAGAAATCAGCTATAGAAGCATTGTGAAGAGAGGAAATGTTGTAAATGTCTTTTTTTTTAAAAGCTGGTAACTGAAATGTTGTAAATGTATTGAAAAGGATCTTTCAAAGGTGAATGCATAATCCATGCATCTTCCCCAAAATCTGATCTTTCTACCACAGCCAACTGAGAAACCCACGTTTAATTAAACTTGCTCCAGAAGGATTGTATATGCTTCCAAACTCCAGAACCAGGAGAAGCATGTGAAACCTTGGTGTGCCAGGACAATCCAAAGTGAACTTATCAACTAAAATTCTCTTCCAGAAGAGTATTTACCTCATTAAATCTCCATTTCCATTTCATCAAAAGACTTTCATTGTGGCATTTGAGATTCTTTATGCCAAGATCTCCACATTTTTTCCCTTTGATGGCATTTTTCCAGTTAACAAGACAAAAATGCTTAGATTGTGAGTTTCTTTGCCAGAGAAAGCTCTTCTCAATTTATCCATTCGCTTTAGAACTGAAGCCGGGGCCAGAAAAAGAGACATAGTTACAGTGGGAGAGCATCAAGTACACTATTGATTAAAGTCACTCTTCCTCCCAAAGAGAGATATTGCCGCTTCCAACTTGCTAGTTTTTCTCCATTTTTTCAAGAACCCCATTCCAAATTGAAACTGATTCGTATTTTCCCCCCAAAGGAAGTCCCAAGTATATTGTGGGGAGAGATAAGATGCTAGCAAGTCTATGAATATTAGTAATATTGTTGACAGGAAAAATAGGGCTTTTTGGAAAATTTATGTAGAGTCCGGAGACCACCTCAACAATTATTAAAATCATCCCTAAGAACAATAGTTGACGTTCCTTTGCATCACAGAAAATCAAGGTATCATCGGCATATAAGAGATGAGAAATGCCCAAACCTTCCAAGCCCCTTGGATTTGCATAGAAACCTGTAATCCAATTTTCTTGAACCAAATTATACAACATTTTGCTAAGCCCCTCCATGACAAGAATAAGGAGAAAAGGGGAGAGAGGATCTCCTTGTCTCAATCCTCTTTGAGTAGAGAAACCCATGGGGTGTTCCATTAATCAGCACCGAAAACTTCACTGAAGAGATACAAAAGCTAATCCAGTTGATCAATCTGAGACTAAATCCCATCTGTCTTACTAAATCCAACAAGAAACTCTAATCGACATGATAAAGCTTTATCAATGTCTAATTACAAGTAAGTCCAGTGTTTTGGACGGCGAAAGGCGACAAAAGGCGACAAGGCTCTGCCTCGCCACGCGGCGAGGCGAAAGGCAACAAAAGGCGACAAGGCTCTGCCTCGCCACGCGGCGAGGCGCTCGCCTTTTTGAAGTGTGGCGCCAATTAGTACCAAAAAATTAAAATATTTAATTGCACATATAAATAATTAAAATCTCAATAGTAATAATATATTAGCAAATATTTCAATTCAAAAACTAAAAATAGATAGTAGATAGTAGATACTAAAGTCTAAAACTTTAATGATAATTCAACAATCCATAAACAAGCAATACTAAAACTCTAAAAGTTTATTCTTCTTCGAGATTTTCATAATCTTCAAGTCCAACATGCATTTTATTATATTGCCCCTCATCTTCTTCCTCCTCGGATTCTTCATCAACTAGTGTCCGAGTCTGACTTGAACTTGTAGCTTTTCCCTTGTCAAGTGACCTTGACCTTGAACTTGAAGACTTTCTCCTAAGATCATAGACATTATCATCAACTCCAGCTGCCATAGCAACAGTACCCCAAGTAAGATCACCTTCCTCATATACTAGTTCATCTTCTTGATCTTCGGGGCCACCAAGTAACCATTCATTAGCATCATCAATATTATCCAAGCTAATAGGATCAATGGTATCGCGAACATCATAACGACGTGTCAATGTTCTATTGTACTTAATGTACACTAGATCATTGAGACGCGATAACTCAAGCCTATTCCTCTTTTTGGAATGAATCTGCGCATGAGTTGTAGAAAGTAATTACTAATTAGATTATAGATACTAATAATAATCGCTTCAATATAGAAATAAGAATGTAATAAATCTTTCTCACATGTTCAAACACACTCCAATTTCGCTCGCATCCAGATGAGCTACAAGTTAGACTTAATACTCTCATGGCAAACTTTTGCAAAGACGGAGTTCCGCTTCCAAATAGCGACCACCATTCAACTATAGAGTATAGAATAATAAATTTGAAGGTTAATAAGTATAAAAAAGTCAATAACTTAAGTAAAGCACAGTGCACTAAAGCTATAATAAAGACAACTAAACCAATTCACTTACCCGGTGACCTTGTGTCTCTGGCTCTAACAGCTTGACCAGAACCAAACAATCCACTTGCATTCTTGTACTGAGCAAGCTCACCAACTAGTGTATCTTGTGTTGTAACATTGGGGACCATCGTCTCAACACAAGTATAGTAATCCATCCACACTTCAGCAATTTTAGCTTGATCCATAGTGGATTTAAAATACAATCCCGGATTCAAAACATAGCCTGCTGAATGCAAAGGTCGTTTGAGTTGGTCAGTCCACCTTGTGTCAATTATTTCAAAGACTGTCTCATAATGCCTCTGAACTCCATGAAAAGCCCGTTCAATGGTTTCCTTGGCCTTATCCATTGCTTCAAGCATATAGCCCATTGGGGGTCTTTTTTCCCCATCCACCAAGCGAAGCACTGTGACCAAAGGACCACAAACTCTAAGAGCTTTGACAACATCGTTCCAAAAGTGTGCCGAATAAAGAATGGTGGAAACATCTTTCCCCAAAGCTTCCTTCGCAAATTTACTTGAAGTCCATTCATTAGAGACGATCAAAGCTCTCAAGTTCCTCTTTTGTCGGTACATAGCTTCCAAAGTCAAAAAGGCCGTTGCGAATCTTGTCTTGGCCGGTTTCACCAAGTTGCTTTCATTGGTAAATTTTCTCATCAAATTCAACAACAACGGCCTTTGACTTATGTAAGAAACTACCTTGGTGGCCTTCTTAAAAATTGTAGAAGACATTATAGTAATTATTAGCTTAATAAGTATTAAGTATTAACTATAAAGTTTTAAAAAATTAGAACTTAGAAGAGAGGAGAGCAGGAGCTATTAGGTACCTGAAGCATATGGGTTAATCTTGAATATGTCCCCAAACATCAAATTGATGCAATGGGCAGCACACGGAGTCCAATAGATATGTGGGTAAACACCCTTCATCAGATCACCCGCTTTCACATTTTCACTGGCGTTATCAGTGACAACTTGAGTAACATTTTCCGGTCCAATTTCCTCAATTGTCTTCTCAAACAAGCTGTACATTTTAGTGCCAGTGGTAGACTCATTACTAGCATCAACAGAACCAAGAAAAATACTACCTATTGGACAATTCACCAAAATATTAATGATCATCTTTCCATTTCGTGCTGTCCATTTGTCCATCATAATGGAACAACCATACTTTTGCCACTGAACTTTATGCTTCTCAACTAGTTCATCTACTTTCTTCACTTCTTTCTTTAGCTGAGGAACTCTAACTTCATGATAGGTAGGAGGCTTCATTCCCGGGCCATGTTGTCCTACCGCCTCTATGAAGTTATCAAATGATTCATAATTAACACAATTAAAAGGGAGGCCCCCATCATACATCCATACTGCAAAAGCATTTACAGCCCGCTCCCTTAAAATCTTTTTTGTGTCATCAATTCCTCGTCCTCCTCCTACTCCTCCCTTTTCAAAGCCTGTATCTTGTTGTGATTTCTGTGGAAAATACATATTCATGGGACCTTTCGTCACATTTCGTGGTGCCGAGGATGATACACTACCACTGGAAGACATTCTTTGAGTTTTGGAGGGAGGCATCATTTCTTCATATTCATTCATATCATCATCAATGATATTATACGTTGGCTCATATCTTTGATTCTTTGGATTAGCCGCGACTTTGCTTTCAACAAATGTCTTCACCTCTTCCCTAATATCTCCCGGACAAGATGCACATATTTTTACATTTTTATTTCCACCTATCAAATGTTGCTTGAACCGAGTAATACCACCATTGATAGTACGTCGACAAAAGTTACATATAACTGAGTCTCTTGATGGTCCTTGTGAACCATAATTCCATCCAATGTCCTTTTGTTTGCTACTATTAGATTGAGACGCCATTGAAATTGCTGTTAATGATCAACAATTACGATATTAATTACTAATTATTATATAACAAATAACAAATGAAGAGAAAATAATTTGTTATATAACAAATAACATAAGTCAGTAAACAGAGGATGAGAGGAGGGAAAAATAGAGAAAGAAAGAGAAAAAACAGAGGAGAAAGAAGAGAAAAAACAGAGGAGAAAGAAGAGAAAAAACAGAGGAGAAAGAAGAGAAAACAGAGGAGAAAGAAGAGAAAAAAACAGAGGGAGAACTTAGAAGAAGAAGAAAGTAGAAAAAGAAGTAGAAAAAGAAAGTAGAAGAAGAAAGTAGAAAAAGAAAAGAAAAAGTGTTACTTACCGGAGGAGCAGAGCAGTCGCCGCCGGTCGCCGGAGGTGGAGAGCAGTAGCCGTCGGAGTTGCAGAGCAGAGCAGTCGCCGCCGGAGGTGGTAGTTACTAGGTCGCCGCCCGTCGTTTGGTAGTGGTAGGTTCTCTTAAAACAAGCCTAAGTCCTAAAAATACCTTTTATCACTTAAAACCCTAATTTTTTAAAAAAAATTAAAAGCCGTCGCCTTTTATCGCCGTCGCCTCGCCTCGCCTTATCGCCATGGCGTCGCCACATCGCCATGGCGTCGCCTTTTCAATCTACAGTCGCCATGGAGACAGGAGGCGAGATGCCGTCGCCTTGCCTCGCCACGTCGCCATGGCGATAAGGCGATCGCCTTTAATAACACTGAGTAAGTCCCAGTATTCCAGATTTCGACCAAGAATGATTAGCAACAAGAGCTGCATCGGTGATATTTCTATCACTAAGGGCTCACTTAGTTGGAGAACAAGTTATCCCTGGATTGTTATCCCACTCTCAATGTGGGATAAAAACAACACTACAATCCCGGGATAAGTTATCCCGCATTTTTATCCCAACCAAACATGGAATAAGCTCATCCTAAACTTAATCCCGGGATTAGTTATCCCTCATCCCTCTTACCAAATGAGCCCTAAGGAAAGCCATCTGAGAAGTGTTGACCAACTTGTGAAGCACAACTTTTAGCCTGTGTGCAAGAGCTTTAGCAATTACAACAACAACAACCCAGTGTAATCCCACAGGTGGGGTCTAGGGAGGTAAAGTGTACGCAAACCTTACACCTGCCTTCAGAACGTAGAGAGACTATTTCCGATAGACCCTCGACTGAACGAACATAGAGCTTTAGCAATTATCTGATAAAAATTGCCTATCAAACTGATAGGTCTGTAGTCCTTGAGTCCCTGTGCTAGAAATGTTTACATATAGATTTGATGATGCCATTAGAATCCTCATTCTGACAAGTAAGCATAATTGTTGACTTCTGTAACGGTCTAAACTAAATAGCAATGTAATCATCTATACAACTCAAGAAAACTAATTGCAGTCTCTTGCTTTTAGTCTTCCAGAAATTGGAGGAACTCGTTTCAAAAGGAACATCTTTTTTTAAACTTGAGAAAAGTCATTCCACATTTTGTGGAGATCTTTTGAATATGGGGAATCAATATGTATGATTCCAGAAATATTCCTAGTGCTGACAACAAATTAAACAACGCATTGCCTCAGTTCAATGAGGTTATCACTTTGAATATCGATCAGAACATATTCCCCTCTCCCGGAAAACTGTTGCCTGGACACCACCGTTATTTTTAAAAAAAAATCTTGCATAACCTAAAATAACCTAAAACCATATACTCTCTCAGTTCCAATTTATACAATGGACCAAATGGTGTTTGACTAGACATGAAAAACTATGATAAGAGCATGACACTAAGGGAAAAATAGGGATGTTAAAATTAAAGCATATCAAAAAAAGTGGCAAAATAGGAATCTGTATAGGGAGGAGCCTTTCCTTTTGTTTGTAGATTGGGAGTCCTCTGACTTTGTAATTTTCTAGCAGCACAATCTTAGTGCTTTGCTGTTTATATTTCTTTTACTTACAATTTCAAAAAGTAAGAAAGTGAGTCCTTTTGATTGGACCAAAAAAAACAATCAGTCTCATACAGGGAATGCCAAACTTCGTGAGGATCTCTCTCTAGCATGCAAGATATAATCTATTTCACCAAATCCTGAACACAGATTTAGTGCAATTTATTCAGCAAGATAAAAAGGTTAGGCTGTGGCAGAAAGGTGGGTGAAACTCGTAGTGCCAGAAGAAGTGGAAGAAGAAATGTTTGCAATTTTGCTTCTCTTATCTATGCTTCCGCTGCCTACAAAGTTTCCACCATTTTTGTGGAAAAAAGAAAGCTTTGTCGTGTTAGCTAAGCTAACTTTCTAAAAATGAGAAACAGAATAATAGAGAATAGAGCACAGTAATCAAAGGAGCTAATGTTATAGGCAACTGAAATTCTTTTGTCAGAAACTAGCGGACCCCCACCACCACCCACCCCATTCTACCAAGAAAGTTTTTCCAAACCAAAAACTACTCTCACAACTTCTTAACCAAGTTGTTTTCTTTTGGGGCTTTGCTGGGAGAGAAAGGAGAGGGTTGTGTAAGAAAGTGGACCTCCTAAGAATAGATAGACCATAATGATGCTCATCACATTGCCTACAATTCTTGCTTGAACATAAAAATATGAAGAAAAAACTAAAAGTTAATTTAGAAAACACAGTGTTAAGAAAATCCATTTTTTGTGATAAAAGACGTTCTAAGAAATCCGTATACTAGAGGTTTCACCTTTTTAGAAACATAGAAGCACCAATGAACCAAACTGAGAAGAGTTGGAGAACACACAGGTCAGCAACTGGATAATAGGAAGGACTTCTTGAAATAGAAAGGATGGTTTGCTGCTAATTTCTTGTCTCATTCTGTAATTCTCAAATTTTGTTTACAAAATTCTTATGCACAATACGGATTTCAAGAAAATAATGTCCTCGAACATACATTTTGGTAATATACCAAATTCTAATTTGAAAAATATCCTTGGAATCAAGAAAACCCAACAAGGAGAAGGTTTTTTAACAGCTGACATGTACTTCGACCAAAATTTCAAGAAAAACAGACACATATTTAATAAGGACAAATAGGATCAAGGATTTTCATGTTCACTCCTTTTTCCATTTACCAAAACAATCACAAAAAAGTCCATTCCAGAATCAGACAATATAAGCAAGCAAACTGAAACCCCACAATGCACTTTTGAGGCAACCGAATGCAACTCAAAATGAAATGCCTTCCAAGTTGTTATAACTCATTAACCAAAATTACCAAATTCTCATATGCCTCACGTTGACGAGCAAAACAAGGCATAAAATCATGTTTGGCTATAGAAACAATTTATTTTAAGTGGTTGGCATTGTAACTGTATTTCATGGATAGCAGCTGAAAGATGGCTTCTGATAACTTTTAGCCAATTGAAAGTTTTAACTTTTACAACAACAACATCATACCTAGTGTAATCCACAAGTGGAGTTTGGGGAGGATAGTGTGTACGCAGACCTTATCCCTACCTTGAAAGGTAGAGAGGTTGCTCCCGATAGAACCTCGGCTCAAGAAGAAACATATCAAAGCAGGTAATTAATAACGGAAGTGGAGAAGCCACG
The DNA here is from genome assembly GCA_003996215.1 of Jaltomata sinuosa. NCBI lineage: Eukaryota > Viridiplantae > Streptophyta > Magnoliopsida > Solanales > Solanaceae > Jaltomata > Jaltomata sinuosa. The sequence continues at coordinate 62,306 of QJPP01004740.1, forward strand.
GCGATACTAAAAACAGATTCCAGTATATTGTACAGAAACAATCCCAACATCCAGTTCACCACAAGTTTTCTAAAAAATGCACATTTTCACCTTTTATCTCCTTCGAAACAGATTCCAGTACAAACAACTAATGAAATTTCTCTTATCTCCTTCGATTGAGGGAATGGGAAAAATTCCTACACATACCTAACATTGAAAGAACATCCGAGCAAAGATTTGAATTTGAGGATAATAAGAAAAGAAGAAAAAGAAAACTCACGTATTTCCACCTTTTTCACTGACACGATTGCCAAACTGAATGTGGCGGCCAGCGAAGAGGCCACGCTGAGCGCGACCCATGACGACTTTAGTATTTGGTACGCATTTCTCAAGCTGCTGTTTAACTCCAGATGTCAACTTCTTCTCTCCGCCTAAATTCTTCACTATCTTTTTCATCATTTCTCTTGATCTGAACGCCATTTCCTTCACACTTCCTTTTCCGCGGGGTTGAGATTTAGGGTTTTACTTTTACAGCTCCCCTGAAACTAGAGGATAGTTCAAAAATTATACTCTTTTCTTCTTCACGTTACTTTTTCAATCCCTCTCTCTATGTAAATCTTCTTGTATTATTTAGATGTGACTTTTATTTTATTTTTCATTTAATAAGTGTTTTATTGTAAGTGATATTATTTCTTATTAAAATTTCATAAGTTATAAATAGAATAAGTAGTTCTTTTCAAAACTTGTTATAAAGCGGTCATTATCTTTTAGGATTATTGTTTTAATATTATTAAATAATATATGTTTAAGTTGTACTTACTCTTTTATTTTTTTATTAGGGGTGTGCATCGGTCGGTTCGGTTCGATTTTGTATATTATCGATTTGATTTATCGGTTATCGATTTGTAAACACGAAAACCGATAACCAAACCAATAAGATATTCGTTATCGATTTTCGGTTAATCGGTTTTTGGTCCTTAACGGTTCGGTATCGGTTTAACCGATAAGAAAATGTTCCTATAATATTTTTGATTTCTCTGATTTTCTTCTTCATATATAGACTACTTTCATGCATAAACATCTATACAAATTACAAGCATAAGCAAATTCAAATACGTTATTACTAAAATAAACTTATTTTCTTTCTTATTAAGTAGAAAACTTGAATACAGTAGCAACAGTAGCAATTTCTGAAAATGAAAAGCAACACTTATAGGTAGAATGCTATCAAACCAATGACTTTAGAAAGAAAACAACAACACTAAGACAACAACTATAAAATGCAAAAAATAATAGGGTATATATTTAAAATCTAAAGTCACTATTATACAATTATGAATAAAAGTATAATCTAAATATAATCTTATTGGGTTATCGATTTAACCATTAACTTAAACCTTAAAACAGATACCGAACCGATAGCCCAATAATTTTTTTTACAAAACCGTTTAAAAACCGTTAACCCAATAACCCAATACTAATAAACCAATAATATTTTTATCGGTTCGATTTATCGGTTAAACCGATTTTTGCACACCCCTATGTTTTACCACTAAATTTAGTGTATATATATTACACGTGTGTATTACATCAAATAAAAAAATTATGTACAAGAAAAATGAATTATATAAAACAAAAAATGACATTAAATAAATGCAACTTCATTTAAAAAAGAAAAAAAATATGTTCATATTTATTTAGATTAATAAAAGAGAAGAAATCTTACCTAAAGAAGTTGTCATACATATAATGCAAATGCCAATAAAATAAAGGAAAAGGGGTCAAAAATACCCCTCTATTTTGATTTATTGGCTAAATTTATTCTTTGTTAAATTATGTGGCCATTTATATCCTTATCGTCATGAAACTTATCACATATACCCTCCAAATTAACGATTTCCCCAAATTGATCAAAATTACTTGATTCCATTTTCTAACCCGACCCAACCCAAACCGTTAACTTAATCCATTCAATTTAACCTTTTTACGTTACAATCCTTTCTCTTTCCCCTCTTCTTCACCTCCTCCGCCCTTCCAAGTTTCAAACGAACCTGCCATGATAACACACAAAAAAAACAGAGCAACATGCTAGTAAAAGAATAAATTATATAGAGCACTAGACAAGAATAAATTAATTTCAATCTTGGAATTTTAGTAAACACAAGAATCAATAGGACATGATAGTTTCGAAGCAGTGGACGCCGTCGAATTTCGATGCAAACATCTGCCTCTGTTTGGTGCGCTGACGACTTTGAAGAGACGGTGGCGGTGGCTCTTCGGCCTTCTTCACACACCGGCTGATAAAGTAGACGGCAACTCTCGACCTTCACGCCACCGATTGAAGAAGTAGACGGCGGAGAGCGACGGTCTTGCAACCTGATACAAGCTAAGCTCCGGATGCCATTTCTTTCTATATTTTCACATCAATTACCAGATAACAAAAAAGCTGCATAAATAGTTTGTAATCAAATGTTCACTGGATTGCCAAATTATTGCTATCTCCTTTTATTGAGTTTGCTTCTCTGTTCGACAGTAGTTCGTTTAGCTAGAGACGAACTCTCTGCATTTTGCTCTGTATTGCCATGGCACGTTCATTTGAAACTTGCTAGTGAAGGAGGGGAAGGAGAAAGGATTGTAACGGAAAAAGGTTAAATTGGATGGATTAAGTTAACGGGTTGTGGTTTGGGTCGGGTTAAAAAATGAAATCAAGTAATTTTGATCAATTTGGGAGAAATTGTTAATTTGGAGGGTATATGTGATAAGTTTCGTGATGGCAAGGATATAAATAGCCACATAGTTTAACGAAGGGTAAACTTAGCCAATAAATCAAAATAGAGGGATATTTTTGACCATTTTCCCTAAAATAAAATACTAATTACTTACCTTATCGAGCAATTTTCTTTTCTAATTATATCATATATACTAATTATACACTTTAGATACCAATAAATTATCTTATAATCTCTTTCACTTTACCTTATCTAACAATTTTCTTTTATGCACTCTCCTTTTGAAACAAGTAAAAACAAATATATAACCCACCCACCCCACCCCCCACCCACCCCACAAACCCAATATACTTAGATTAAGTTTTAGGACTATTTTCGGATAGGCTCTAAGGGGTGTTTAACACAACCCCTTCAGTAATCAAAATCCTTATTCAGAATTTAACCTGTTTTCAAAGACCTAACAAAGTTCACATTTTTAAAAAATTAATTTTTAAATTTTTTTTCTAAAAAGATTAGGTGACGACTCTAACATTTTAGAAATCAGAGACCATTTTTATGTTCGTACTGTTTTGACTAGTTCAAAATAGGGTGCAACATCATGGAGTACCATGTCATGACCCTTTTCATCAGGGTTTCTCTCAACTTTTTGAGAAGATTGATTTCACTTCGTTCGGTTGCATATCATTGATTTTTATTACACATGTCTAAGCAGTCATATTTTCTTGCGAGTCATCCATTCTGTCATATTTTGGGATATATGATACCTTGAATCGCTTGGAAAGTACTTTTGGGGTCGCACTCGAAGGGAACGATAGTTGTACGTATCTCCTCGAGTTTGGGTCTTTCAAGATTTGTGGTGCTCACCGAATCTAATTCATGTGGGCATGGAGCTCTTTTTTATTCCAATCCACCTTGCTATCCAATATTCTCAAATATTCAAAGATTCGGGACCAGTTTCCATTGTTGGAAAGGGGAGTGTTGGTTCCCCCTGGTCCTCATTTCTGGCACAACGAGGTGATTCCTCACGTGGTGTTTATGGGCCTAGAGTGGTCTTGTCTTGTAAGCTTATGATGGCTTTTTCACAAGAGTCTAATATAGAAAAGAATTTTGTGAAACTGGCCTCAGTGGTTCTGCCAGCGTTTTGGTCGATGTTGCCTTAGTCATAATGGACCTGGTCTTGATAAGAACTCTCATGTTCGTCTTCCAGTGTGGTTGGATCAACCTCTTTGTTTGCTGGGTTGTTCTGGACAAGATCAGCATTGACGTTGATTTGGATTCCCAGTTCTAGCCATCTAACCATCTAATCAAAGAGGTTTTTGCTTCATAAAAATATGAATTTTTGTTAGTAAAGATGTAAAGTGACCAAACCAATACCACAATTATCCTTATTCCTATGGTGGGTGCCAAAGTGTTTACCTTGAAAAATGTATAGTTGAATTTGTTAGTGAGATTTAAAGGATAAGAGATCCTGATTCATTTAGGCGTAGAAAAATAAAGTATAATATTGAACAATAGAGAGAGAGAGAGGGGTAAATTGTAAATGAAGCAAGGGTTGACTGGGATGAACCAATACGATCTTAAAAGATCGCAATGGATCGTTTGTATCTTAACGAATGTTGACCTACAAATGGGAGCCAAAAGTGCTATAGCTAAGGCTTAAAATCAATGAAAAGTTGATAAACAATAATGAAAAGATGAGTATTATTCAGTCAGTAGGATTGTGTTTGTTTCTTGATGATTACATGATCTTATATAGAGGGTCAGCTCCGACGGATGAATATTATGCATTAAACCCTTTAATAAATGTCTAATTAAATGATAAAGAAGTAACACCCGACGTTATCTAGGGTCGGTTACATAATGGTTGTCAACGGCTAGTACAAGTTGGTTGACTTTAATTTGAGGATAAAAAGAAGAAGAAGAAAACTCGCGTATTTTCAACTTTTTCACTAACACGATTGTCAAACTGAATGTAGCGGCCAGTGAGAAGGCCACGCTGAGCGCGACCCATGATAACTTTAGTATTTGGTACACATTTCTCAAGCTGTTGTTTAACTCCAGATGTCAACTTCTTCTCTCCACATATATTCTTCACTACCTTTTTCATCATTTCTCTTGATCTGAACGTCATTTTCTTGCCTTCCACTTCACACTTCAGATGAATGTTTAACGGTTTTCGAGAATTTTAATAGAATTGGAAGTGGGGTTGAGCTTTAGCCATCGCCAGAGTAGAATCCTGGATGGCCGCCTCTTGACCAGGATTCTGGATGGATGAAATCAGATAAGAAATATAAAATGGTGAGTATTTTGTGTTTAAAATAAGTATCTTAATTTTTAAATACTAACCAGACATATTTGCTAGAAGCTCATTAATGTCGACCGCACTACTAAAACTCAGACATTTACCTCCCTACAAATTTTGCAGAGGCTAGTCATATGAGTCACTGTCCAAAGTTTCCCAATCACATTATCACATGATAGGATGTAAGCTTCTTGACTTGGCTGAAAGGAAAATGAAGGTATAATTTTTTGTGCTAGAGTCGATGGTGATAGATTGATAGCTGGAGCTGGAATTGAAACTAGAATGGGCTCTGGTTCTGGAGCTGGAGCTGCATCTGGAAATGGATCCACTTGATCTAAAAGTTCATCAACTAAATGCATGCCACCTTCCCGGCCACCTCATCGGTCGGCCCGTCCTCTTTGACTTTTGCGTCCACGTTCTTCTCTGCATCCACACCCTCGAATGGGAGGATGCAATCGGTGGCACCTGGTACTCACCCATTGAAAATGGTGCCTCATCAATTTGTACGGCCTTATGTGCCCTCTGTAATGTTTGGACAGCCAATCGAGCAATATAATGACCAGCAGTGACACTCCCATAATCCAATTGAAGATCTATCCCATACTGGTGCATCTCTTGTATGCCCCTAACCTTTATTTAATTTGAAAGTTAATTGGTTAGTTTATAGACTAAGAGTAGCTTGCAAGATATAGTCTATGAACCCAGATTTTGTGCAATTTATTCTGTAAGATAAAAAGTTTAGGTTGTGACAGAAAGGTGGTTGAAACTCGTAGTGCCAGAAGAAGTGGAGGAAGAAATGTTTGCAATTTTTCGTTTCTTCTCTTATCTATCCTTCCACTGCCTACAAAGTTTCCACCATTTTTGTGGAAAAATGAAAGCTTTGTCGTGTTAGCTAAGCTAACTTTCTAAAAATGAGAAACAAAATAATAGAGACTAGAGCATAGTAGTCAAAGGAGCTAATGTTTTAGGTAACTGAGGGCAAATCTTTTGTCAGAAACTAGTGGAGAATGTAATGACCTGCTCCATTATAATGGAAATTCCCACGATAAAAATAAAAAAATTTAAAATTTTTGCTAATATAAATTTTGTTCGAGAAGACATCTGTTTGTGCTTAATAACCGTTAAATAAAATAAAGTCAAAAAGAAGTGGGGCTGACCAATTAAGTCTACCATAGAATCTTGCTTCCTGCTATAGAGAGCTCACTGTAGCGAGGATACGACCGCTGCAGGCGAAATAGAATCTCAAATTTTAGTTGGATTCCAAATTCAGCTCTCATAAAATAGAAAGTTCTCTCCTAAAAATACCCCTAGGATTAATTCTAAGATAGGACACCATGAACAGAAAGGAAAGACTCTTAAAGAAGCATGGTTTCATCATTTTCCTCGCGGATTCTCCATCAGAAACTTTAGATCAAGAGCAAAGAACAAGGTTTCATGCATCATATAGCAGTAGTTTGGCATCGAGGTACATTATGATTTAATGAGTAGTAGATTTTGATTAGCAAATCCCAAATACTATATAGAATTGACGGGAGACAGCATGATTAAACCTTCGTACATGGAGTTTGGATGGATATTGCTTAGGAAACCTAAAAGGACTGTATGTGTAAATATATATATATATATATATATATATATATATATATATATATATATATATATATATATATGATTTTCATTGTATGATCTTAATTTGAATGATTGTAATTAGAATAGAGGTGGAGAGACTTTGAGCTAATGCAACTATTAACCTGGGCTAATAAAATTAAGCGTAGAAGAAATCTCAGTTTTTCTTTTTCTTTTTCCATGTTCAACCATTTAAGCTTTTTCAAAACTCGATTTTAAAATTTGATGTGTCGAAAACGTGAATAATTTCGAGTAAATTATATATTAAAAGACTCAAAACATCGAGAGGAGCTCATATCTAAAATTTGGGACTATATAGAGGAGATTTTGAGTTGATCGGGATTAAAAGACTCCATCATTTATTTTTCTACATATCGAACACACTATAAAGCTTAAACGGTCCATTTGACGTGCATACCATTAATTAAGGTAGTTTCTAGTAGCAATTTGAAAAGTAAGAGGCCTATTTCTCTTTTGGTGGATTGATGATTGTTCTTTATAATTGGCGTAAGAAAATTTTATATCATTGAATCGTTTTTATTTATTACAGTAAGTGATTTATTTTATTTTTAAGATTATAAATTTTATGCTACAAGGAGCTTTAATATAGATTTCATATAAAAGTAATCTGTATAAAATTTCTTATATTAATAATCTAGTATATAAATATTGTATAAACAAGTATATGAATGTATATACATCTCGATACATCGTTACACATTATATATACACGTTATACATTATTTATACAATATCGATATATTACATATACATACAGTCATATTTGTTAAAAATAAATAATTGTTGCCTACACAGTTATAAAGCTCAAAGTTTACAAGAAATAGATTACCAGAAAAGGGTAACATTTAAAAAGATCTTTATGATTTGGAAGTGTGTGTTCGCGCGCATATTTTGAGAAGAGTAAGAAGTAGAACTTGAAATCAAGATAAAAGCATATCTCAGGTCATATACAAATCAAGATAAAAGTATATCTCAGGTCATATAATTTTGGCATTCTGACCAAACCAACTTGCACGCATCCCAACCTCACACCATCACAAAGAGGAACTCTATTCACCAATACTTAAAGTAGACAGGATTCAATTAGTACACGTGTCCCCCAAGGTGCATTGAAACAGAAACATCTGCTGGGATAAATCTTTGATGAGCGAAGGTCAGCTGCTAACTTTAACAAAATATATCAAAAATGATATTATTAATAATCTAAAAGATACATGAATAAAGGGCTATATTACAGTTTAATGATGACTTGAAATAATTTTTTGAAGGTGAGAGAATAACAGAAGGATAAATTACAACTCAAAATGACGACTGACAGAACAAAATTGACTTCAGTATACAAAAGTTGGACTAAGCAATCACCGGGCAAAGATACAATGTAATTTGTAGGTATGCTTATCTACATAGTGGCAAAGCAACCAAATTAAAATCCAGCCATAACATACTATCAGAAGGGTACAACAAATTGACCGAAACTACTACATCTAGTTTGGATGAGCAAATGGTCATATTCACAACACAGTAAGTGCTACTACCTATAGATGTGTGAAACTCAAGTCATATTGTTTTCTCTCTTGTTGTATAGACTGAAATATCCGAGCTACGGAATCTGTGGCAGACCTTGCATTGTGAGGTACAACCTTGATAACTCTTGCCGGATGATCAGGCACACAAGCCTGGGGGCTATTATCAGGGTTGTCAGTAGCTGAAGATGTGGGGAAAAGAGAAAGCATGTTTCTTCCTCCTGAGGGGGCCGTTCCATGAGCTCTCTCACTAGGACTACTTGCAGTGCTGGCTTGTAGCTCATTATCTTTGGTGGCCTGAAACCTTACAACATCTGGAGTAACTCCATTCTTCTCACTCAGAACATTACTCGAGTCCTGTTGCTGAATGTTAAAGTTATCAACCACTCCAGATAACTGGTGTTGTAATCCAGGCAAGGTGAACTGGTTTGATTCTTCAGTAGCAGATGATGAAATTGGTGGATTCATAACTGGCATGCCATATTGCCGAAAGTAGCCATGACCAGTTGGAGGCGCAAAAGGAACTCCCATCCCTTGATAGTGAGGATGAGGAGCAGGAACGCCATATGTTGGAGGAGCAAAAAAGTTCCCCATTGTTGGAGTTGACCCTGGAGGCCCACCTCCACAAATAGGACTCGCAAATCCAGGTCCGGGGAACGGCTTGTATACAAGTCCCTCAGAAGGAGACATCACCGGGATCAACCACTGGTGCCCCGGAGGTTGTTGGAAGCACCAAGGACCCGTGTTAGAGTCATTTGTCACAGGCGTTGGCAGTGGATTTCCGGAAAATGGTCTGTGGCTAGAGAGCTGACTACCATTTTGCACAGAAGAGAGAGATGCCTTTCCCACAGTGCTTTCAGCAGAGTATTCCATCCTGAAGTTAGGCTTCTCAGAATCATTCTTGCGCTTAGGAACACTTTGAGATTCTCTAACAATACAGTCCAATGGAAGTCTTTTGCCAGATGAACTCTTTAAAGGTTTGCCTAAATAAGCAGAATCTTCAAGCGTACTATTTGGTGACCCGGCAATGAGCCTTTGGACCTGTTAAAATAACAAATAGAAACGCAAGAGCGGCGTACTAAGCATCGAAAACCAGTATATAAAGATCATATTTTCTTTTCCACCCCCTACCCCAACCCCCAACCCTGCGAACAACCAATTGCTACAAGTGATTCAGCCTTGGAGTTGATTTACCTTTATTAGTCGATGCAACTCGAACACTTGGATGGCAAACACTCTTTGCTGGCTGTACAGAACAATGGAGATAGCGTCAGAAAAAAAGAACAAATAATAAATGGAAAGAGATTATCTCTTCAGATGCATGAGGCCAAAAGTATTATCTACTACATAAAAATAAAACAAGACAGCTGAAAATCATTTTGAAGAGACAGAGCAACGCAATACAATATAGTGCGTCTACACAGTCAATAGACACCAAATGGTGAAATTGTAATCTACAAAGAGGCAGTCTACAATACATATGCGAAAAGAGAAGTTCTGCACAAGTCCACTATCGTAGTATTATCTTAAAGTTCAAACCAAGCCACTAAATTTATTTCTCATACGCGAAAAACATGTTATATTCACGTGAACTGATGTCCACAAAGCTTAAAACCCCATCTAGCGGAGCCTACACCATGACTTAGATATGTTTAGAGACTCATGCTTTGTGGATGATCATAACTTTTACCAAAATATAACGCAGTAGTCTCCTTTAAAGCCATTACCCTTCATAGCTGATTCCCAATTACACATGCTAGTTACCAGAGCTATCTTCTTCTCACACCACCACCACCGGGAAAAAGAAGTCCCAGCAGAATATATCAAATCGACAGTGAATGGAATGATCCAGTGCCAGCCAGCTCACCTTGCACAAAGTACACAGTCTAACATAGTCCCCACAGTGCTATATATGAAGGTGATCCACCACTGAAATCCTTCAAGGGCTACTGTAAACGATAACGCCCACTTTGTGGGAACCATCTGACTCTGCTTTAAGAGAGCTACCCATACAACTCCTACAATAACTAGTTCAGCAGAGACACATGAAAAGCGTGATACCAGGAACAGCCTTAATTCGGCATTTATGTACTCCAGCAATAGGATACCACTGACATCTCTAAGAGAATATAAAAGTTACCGAAAGTAGTATTCTAAAGGCTGGTATCCCATCCAAATGTGCCTAAATATAGCAACACTCTGTCAAATCTAGATCGCAAAGACAACCTCCTTTTCCCCCTATTGTTGGATAATAGATTATTAAGACTAATAAAAACAAACTCAGGCAAACAAAGAGATGAACAACAAATGCTAGTGCAAAATTTGTGGAAGTCTAAGAACTCCAAGGTAGCCAATCATGAAACAAAAGAAATTATTTTTTTAAACGCTAAATCATAAATGCTAAAAACATATACAGAAAAAGAAACAAAAGCTTTTCTTTTGGGAACTTCTAACAACATGGTACTTCTCATTTCTTGCTCTTGCACCTTCTTCATTAACATTTAATTCACAAAGTTTAAAATTGTTATTCACCACCATTTACATAGCTAAACATTTTTTAAAAAGATTTACATACCTAAACATGTCACTCAAAGTTCATCAATCGGCAAGATACTACCACACAAAAAGATCATCTGGCCTCTGGAGATATTGAAGGACAAGTCATGACTAAGAAAAGATAGCAGCTGACATATATTATTAAGCAAAAGGTATCAACGAAAAAGTTCATGGTATACGAACATCCTTTGTACTTAATACATGCCTTAAAACTGCACATGCACAATATTATCTATTGAATAGGAAAATATATCAGAGAGCATACCTTATAGTTACAAGAAAAGACCATGAAGATACATACAAGGGGGGTCATTTTGTCTCACTCTATAAATCATGATGTGAGTGGCACTGGGTAGTACAACCATCAGGAAAATGAAAGTCAGGTCTAAAGAAAAGCTAGTCAACAGAATTTCTCCACCCAACTGACAAAAGGAATGGTACATATTTGATGTTTTGCATGACGGGACAAGGATATTTAAATGTCGATCTGAACGCAACACGAACTTACTTGACAATTGCTCTTCTGGCTTTCCAAAAACGCTTTAGGCCAATTATTCCCACAACGTCATCAGGAGAGATGTCCGTTCCAGATATAGATTCCACTATGGAAGTCTCAGATAAGTCGTCACCTCGGTCAAACATTCCTGTTTGTAATGATTTGCATGTCCTGTCTTCCTGGGATTCCGTATCATTAATAAGATCATTAGTGATTAACTGCTCTTCTGATGCAAATTCTTTCATGGGATACAAATTTCCATCATCAATACCCTTAACAGATTCAGGTATGATGGTACAACCAACTTGAGGATCCAATCTGCATTCTGGTCATTGAAAAAGATTGGTCATAGGTAATGCGTAAAAGTCATTAGAAAACTCATATATTGGTGTGAAATGCAAAAGTTGCATTAAGTTGTATCAGAAGGCCTTCTGGATAGCTTACCCTTGGATGCAGACTTTGAGGTTGTTTTCTCTCTACGAGCAAGAGTACATTTGGGATTCTCCTCGTTTTGGCTATTGTGCTGTTGTCTCAAAGTTAGATCTGTAACTCCTTCCAACTCTTTATTAGGACAAAAGACTGGACCAGGGGGAGAGAGCTTTTCCATATCCAGATTATGACTCCCATTGGCCTGACCAAGCTTGGAGTTAACAAAGACAGGGACCGTAAAGTCATCCTCTTCTGTTCTCTTTTTCAATTCATATTGTTGCAAGAGAGTATTGGGATCGGAACTGTGGCCAGGTGGTTTATCAGCTAGATGTCTGGATGGAGGGTGTTGTACAGGGAAACATACAACTCTGTCATGCCCACTCCCCTGCAAGAAGTAGTTGCTCCAAGTCAATTTACAAATTCAACCAATCACAAAATTAACAGCTATTGATGAACTACAAAGTCAATGAATATTAGCCCAAAAAGAGATGGTTTAACATCAAGAAAACTCTCTAAAGCCCAGCAGTAACATCACTACACAGTTTAAGAACATAATTAGATGTGACAGTAAATGTCTCACACATTTCACTGACCACAGTACAAAGCCAAGGAAAAATACAACATTGATACAGCTAATATTACATCTTTCTGATGCATAAAGTTGAAGAGTTTAGGGTTCTCTCACAGTTTGTAGTTGTTACACAAAAATCATCCAAAAGGATAGTGCTCCCCGAAATGAACTTCCCCAAAAGTAAAAAAAAAAATCAGGCGCATCCAGATGATGATTAGCACAAGTTAATACAAAATGAGAAAATACTTGAAATCATACAGAGAAGACAATTGATCCTTTCATGATATGTCAAGTACTTAAGTTTAACCAAGTGAAGTGAAAATTACTACACTAACATATACACCACAGCAATAAACTACAAGCTTTTCTTTCCCTGTAACCGCTAATGGTTGAAACATAAGCTAGAAATTCAAACAGCAAACGGAAACCAGCTGTAACGCAAGAGGTATGTAACATCCAAAAACCGCTCAGAACAATAAATCAAACTAGAGAAAAATCAAAGAGAGACCCAGACTCTATTGTAAAGTTTAAGGAACCAAGCAACAGATAGCTATTTGGACAAAAAGCTTATTGTACCTGGCTTGAGGAAGGAGGGCCCATCTTTGCAGTGTTGTTGTTGTGGTTGTTGTTAGGGTCAAGAGGCAAAACCCCAGAGTTGAATCTCTGAGAAGGTATACTGAGCTGCTCATATAGAGCCATCTTGTTCCTTGGAGGTGCTCTTGGACCTCCTTTATCTGTATCATTAACGTGAAGCCTTGGGAACATAGGCCCCATAACTTTCTCTTCACCTTTCCCTCTTTTCATTATTTCCTTTTCTTCCTCTCCTAATCTTTCTGCAGATTCATCACACGCTCCAAATTTAACTAATTCAAAGATCAAACTTATCTTAGCATAGACAGTGGAATCTCATAGATCAAAACAAAAAGTCACTTTCAAAACAACACAACTGATCCACTTTGGAAAAAGAAAAACAGAAATCCACCAAAAGTTTCAAGCCAACAGAGAAAACCCACCAAGAAAATAACCAAAACCGACTCTTCCTCAAGCGATTTCTGAAATATCCTCCAAGGGGAAAAAAGACATGTAGTTTGAACAGTAGAAAAGTAGCAGTTGGAAATGATAAGAAGAGAGAATAGCCAAGCAAAATTAAAGTGCCCAAAAAAAGGAGAACTGATTCGAAGAAAAGGGCAAAAGACAGGAATTAGGGATTCCTAAAATGCCAAAGAAAGATCAAAGGAACTATTGTGAAAGGGTGCAAAAGTGCCTAAGCGTGGACCCAAGTTATGGATAGAGCATAGAGAGAACCTAGAAAGATTGTTAAGGAGTATTAGATTTTTAAAAAAAATTGTTGCAACTACAGATAAGATTTCCTCACTTTTTATTGCAACTTTTGTCCCAAATCTATAATAACCAAGTCATTAGGTCTCTTTCAAGTTCAATTACGACACGTCAATAAGAGAGTGCTTTTGGTATAAACAATCGCCAGGATCGTTTGTTAGATGGTATTAGCTATGATATTATTTTAATTTTTTTATTTGATAGAGTTTTCAATTTATGTATGTTATTGTTATATATTTTATTCAGTATTATAGGATGCATATCTAATATACGGTAAATCATGATATTAGTAATATAAGGGCAATTAATACATGAATAAATATATAATTAAAGATAAAATTGTTCTTAGTACACCAAATTAAATGGATAAAAAATAATCCAAACATTACTAATGCATCCTATTGAAATACTATTCCTGTACATTATCCAAATGGTTCCGCACACAGTGGCTGAGATTGAGATTTCGGAGTTCAATATGGGCATTGATCACTTTAAAAAGTCTGATAGGGTGACAGTCTTTTGGGCTATAACAAAATTTTGGGTTAAGCAAGTCATTCGCACAAATATTTCCATTTATGGGTGGTCTTTAATTTTTCCCTCAATATTGCTAGTCTTTGATTTTTACCTTTCAGAGTTTTAAGTAATAAAAAATGATCGAAAATGTCCCTGACAGCGAAAAACAAAAAAAAAAGTCACAAGGTAAATGAAAATTTTCAAGACATAAGTTCAGTGATACAAGTTATGCCTCAGGTATAAGTTCAATGACATAAGTTATGCCCCATGACATACGTTCAGTGACACAAGTTATGCTCCAAGACAAAAGAAATTAAGCCAAGACACAAGTTATGCATGAAGGCAAAAGAAATTAAGCCCAAGACATAAGTTTAGTGACCCAAGTTATGCCCCAAGACATAAGTTCAGGGGCATAAGTTCAGTGGCAGAAGTTGTGGCAGAAGTTATGTCACAGGATACAAGTTCCGTGGCAAAAGTTATTTCTCAAGGAAAAAATTCTCTAAAAGTCTTGTCCTACGAATTAGAAGTTATGCCTTAAGGCCAAGAATGTTTTGTCTGCGAAATTAGTTTTGCCCGACGAAATTAGTTCATAGTTAAGGATATTTTGACCCACAAATTTTCATTAAATGAGCAGTAGGGGCAAAAATAAAAGACCACAAATTGGAGGAGCAAAAATTAAAGATCACCCAAAATAGAAGTAGTCCGTGCATAACTTGAATGTACAAATAATTGTATTGAGAACCCATTTTTAAAAAATAGTCAAACTTCATAATCAATTCAGATTTGCGAGAATAATATTGAAAACTACAATTCTAAAGTTCCAATCTTTATATATACCAAGCCTAACTTAGATCCCTATGTCTGAAGTTCACATATTGTGTGTGCAGTTCCAACTTTAGACATTTAAATTTAAAGTTAGGCTTAACAATCTCAACTTCAAACCCTTAAATCATAAATTTGAAAACTTCCAAACAATAGGCCTGAAGTTGAGAACTAGACCCAGTATAAGGTAAAAAATAGCCTGAACACGTGAACAAATCAAGAGCATGACACGTGGAATGACTCAATTACCAATTGGACAGAATTCCATGACAATTCATAACTTTGTTGACCAGGACAATCAAGATGGGATCATGCATAAGGCACTAATTGCACTGTGCAGGTCGATACACCACGTCGGAAGGATATATTAGCCCAAAGAAAAGTCAACCAGCTTGCATTAGTCGTTGACAATTGTTACATAACTGACTCGTGGACAACACCGGGCATTTCTTTTTTATCATTTATGTCATTTAATTAGACATTAATTAAGGAGTTTAATGCATTTTATTTAGCCGTTTGAGATTTGACCTCTATATAAGATCATGTAATCATCATTCCAACAAAACAATTCAACTGTCTAACACAATTTTACTATCTGAATAATATTATTCTTTTTATTAGTGTTTAATAGCTTTGTATTTTTCTCAAATACAGTATTTTTGGCTTCCATTCTGGACAACACTCATCAGGCTACCCACGATCCTCAATGATATCGTAGACCTTCTCAGCTTCGGCCCAGTCGACTCTTGTTTTGCTTACCGCTCATACTTCTCTTCCTTTATTCTTCATCATTAGACTTTATTCTGCTACGATCCGGTCAAATTGGGACCTCTTATCCTTTAAGCCTCACTAACAAATTCAACTGTATCTTTATTGGGGTAAACAGTTTGGCACCCACCATGGGATTAAGGATAATTGTGGTATTGGTTTGATCGCTTTACATCTTTACTAATAAAATTTTATATTATTTGTGAAGAAAAAACTTCTCTGGAAAGATGGCTAGAACTAGGAATTATATTAATGTAAACATGACCCTGTCCGGAATAACCCATCAAATGAAAAGGTTGATCCAATCACGATGAAAGTTGGACTGGAGAGTTCCTATCAAAATCACACTCATCAGATGAAGGAAACAATAATCAAAACATCGCCAAAGCATCTGAGGCTGTAAAATCTTCGCTACATTAGACTCTAATCAAAAAGTTATAATGAGCTTACAAGACAAGGCCACTCTAGACCCACAAATGCCACGTGAAGAATCACCTCATCGTGTCAGAGTTGAGGATCATGGGGGAACTAACGCGCTTGTTCCCAACAATGAGATTGGTTCCAAATCCTGAAATATTTGAAAATGCTAGATTTTTAGGTGGATCAAAACAAAAAGGAGTTTCATGCCCGCATGGACGAGATTCTAGAGGCTCCACCAATTTTGAAAGACCCAAACTCTAGGAGATACATGCAACTATCGTTCCCTCTAAGTGCGTCCCCAAAAATGCTTCCTAAATAATTTAATATGTCAGACAACCCAAAATATGACAAGACCATTGACCCTCTAGAATATGTGATTTCCTATACATGCACAATTAAGGGAAATGATATGCAACCAAACAAAGTGGAATCAGTTTTACTCAAAAAGTTCAGGGAAACCTTGACTAAAAGAGCCACAATGTGGTACTCTATGCTATCTGAGCATTTATCTTGCAAATTACTTTATGCAAGCACACACCGAGGCCAAAAAGGTACAAGTGAGGAAAATTAACATCTTCAAAATTGCTCAAGAAGACAAAGAGTTGCTTTATGAATTCATTATACACTTCGAAAGAGAAAGAAAGTTGTTACCTCCACTTCTAGATGAATGGGCGATAAAGGTTTTTACCAAAGAGCTCAACCCCAAAATGTAATGACCCTCTCAGTCATTATGAAATGGTTAAGGCCTGAGTACCATGTTAGAGTTTCTCCTAGTGAGTTGAGTTAATAAAAATCTCAAGGTGGGGTGGTTTAAGGCTAAAAATTTGATCTTATATATAATAGTGATGAATCTTCGATTATCATGTTATGTTTTGAGGTGTTGTATTTCGTTAGAGGGTGACTTGGTAGTCTAGACCTCTGTGAGAAATTTTGAGACTTCAAGTAAGTCCATAACATGGGTTATTGTTAGTTGTTGCGTTGAGACTGTTATGTGATGTCTTAAGCTTGAAAAGTGTGTTCTGAAATAAAGCATTTGAGTTGAGTTTCTGAGTTTTTATTTCAGGGACCGCTGTAGCAGAAGAAATTTCATTGTAGCAAGACTGCCATAGTGGTTGAAGTTTTTCCATAGCGAGGCTGGCCAATTTTGCTAGGGCTCGCCACAGCAGTCTCACCATAGTGAGAACGAGGCTGCTACAACGAATGATTGGGGCAGAATGTCTCCTTAAATTAGCTTTTTCAAGTTTTATTTCACAATTTTCAAAACTTCATTCTAGAGCTCCAAGAAGGTGATTTTCCCAAGGCTGAGTGATTCTCTTGGTTTGAGATAAGTTATTCTATTAACCCCTTTTTTTAGTAATTATTTGTCATTGTAGAATCATTGGGGGGTGTATGATGGTGGAGATTATGAGTTAAAACCCTAGGTCTATGGAATTATGGAAAAGCTTATGGGTAGGTGTGATTATCATCTATATACTTCTAGGGTGTAGATAAACACTCCCTAGCTAACATGTAATTGTTGTTCTAAAAGATGAATAGTGATGAAGGAAACTTTGAGTTCCATAAAATGTGATCTTTAGCATAAAAATGGCTAAAAAGGAAAAATTAGAATAGAAACTCCATGAATGATGATCATGTGAATAATGTGATACTAGTTATGGGTAATTGACCATTGAGGGAACACTACAGACCTTGAATAAGGGCTGAGTTAGTGGGTTTTAATTCCCAAGACTTGAATTTGAAGAGTAAATGATTAATTACTCTTGTACTTATTTGATTCTAGACTTTAAATGTTCTGAGGCATTGAGAAAAAGCAAGGCTCTTGCAAAGTAACTTGTGATTCGAGATTCTTTGGTTAGGTAGGTTCTGGTTTTATATGGAGTTAGAATTAATATAGTAACTTATATGTGTATTAGATTGATAGCATGTTGGTTGGTCTTTGGACATAATTGTTGGGTAATTTTTTGTTTGGCTTGACAAATGCTTGCATAAATAAGATTATGATTGTTTGAAGCATTTCTTTAAATGACTTATGATTTGAGGTGCACTTGTTATATTTTGTGTACTTGTTGATGATATCCTGAGAGATATTTGTAAGTGAGAATATACTGAGATATATTGAGAAAGTAAGATTATACATATTATTCTGCTATTGAGTGGCTCGAGTCCGATGTGAGCTTACGGACGAGCATTGTTTGGTGGAGTAGGTACCATACTGGTATGGTATATGGACCCTAGGTTGTCCCCTACAGGTCATGACTAAGTTGGCAGAAATAAGATCTTTTAACATGTGTGTATAGATTGAGTGATTATTATGAGACTGATGAGGTACAGAGACTACGTGTCTGAAATAGTGATATGGGTATGAACCCATGTTTGCGATTTGATTGCATTATACTTGCAGGGTTATTTGATGACTTTATGTTTGTTTGATGACTTATATGTCTTCTACTTATTGACAATGATATGTCTGGACTCAGTGATTTTATCTGGTTGATGTAACTACTTGATCTTGGTGACTCTTTGGTTAACATATTATTTGATTATGTGTTATTGTACTTGATACATATTTTATTGTTCCTGACATAGTTTACTTACTATATTGAGTTAGCCTATGATACCTACCAATACATAGTGTATGTACTGATACTACTCCTGCACTTCTTTTACTGAGTGCAGACTGTGTCCTAGAGGCTTTGATGCGACCTCATCTCTAGCGTTTGTGATTGATCGATTCGAGGGTGAGCTACCTCCATTACATGGCTGTCACTGATCTTCTAGTTCACATATGTCTTTCCTTTCAAACATTGTTATTTATTAGTTATTGTTGAAGTTTTTTTAGACATTGTTAGTTAATATTCTGTACGATGACTTTTGAATATTGGGAGGTGTAATAGTTTGTTCTGCATAATTATTTCTTTAATTTTTGAGATTTATTATCTTTCATTCCTTGTTAGTTACTCCCTCTGTCCCAATTATATGAATCACTTTCTTTTTTAGTCAATTTCTAAAAGAATGACACATCTCTATATTTAGTAATAATTTAACTTTAAAATGCATATTTTACCCTTAATAAAATAATTTACAGCCACACAAACATCAACGACTTATTTTAGACCATAAACTTTAAAAATCTTTCTTTCTTCCTTAAACTCTGTGCCAAGTAAAACTAACTCATATAAATTGGGACGGAAGGAGTATTTATTTTGCCAAAACTGGTTTGGTTAAGGTTGGGTTAGAAGGGAATGTTGGTTAACATACCGGAGGGTTAGTGTGGGTGCCACTCACGGCCATTTGGGTCGTGATAGGGTAGTATCAATGCTTTAGGTTCGTCAATCTTGCTGTAAAAATACATGTCTAGTAGAGTCTTGCAAAATAGTATGAAGACATCTGTACTTTTCTTCGAGAGGCTACATCGCACTAGGTAAATTCTATTCTTTCTTTATTTCGTGCTATTACTTGATTTCAATTGGTATTTGGTGATCCAAATTGGTATTTGACCTCTTCATTCTTTTCTCTCACAAATAGTGAGGACACGTGCAGCTGAGGCAAGAGTAGAAGTATTTGAGCCGGCCGTTAGGGCTACAACTCAAGGTCAAGGATGAGTGGAAGGAAGAGGCAAATGTAGGGAATTGAGAGCAGCGCCCGCCAGGGGCAGAGCTCTGCAGAGCTCTAGCTGCTGGACAAGTCCGTGATAGGTCTGAGTCCCTCGCACCTGCAAAAGATCATATAGGGATTGAGAATCTCACTGGTGTGGCAGCAGATGAGGCAACGACCTAAGTCCAGGGAGGTGCTATGCCTGCTCCAGTTTCTTCAGAGGTGATACAATAGGTTTTGATATTTTTGGGTTGTTTGGAAGGACTAGGACTGCTCCTGCAATTCCTATAGTTCAGCATCTATGAGTTCTTCATGCTCCTATTATGGATCCCAGGATGGACAAGGCATATGAGATAAAGATCTTTTCAAGACTGGTAGCTAGGACGGTAATGACTAGGGAGGAGCATGATTTATTCTGGAGGTTCACTAAAATGAAGCCTCTAACTTTTTATGGTGCAGAGGCTGAAGATGCTTATGAGTTCATAATTGATTGTCATGATAGGCTTCATTAGATGGGGGAAGCAGAGAAGTATGGGTGGAATTTGTCACTTATCAACTAATGGGAGATGCAAAGTTATGGTGGAGGGCTTATGTAGAGTGCATGCCAGCTAGGTCACCTCAATTGACCTGGACATAGTTCTATTTGTTCTTTTTGGAGAAGTACGTTCCTTGTACCTTTTGAGATAAGATGCGAGATGAGTTTTCTAATATTGAGCAGGGTAGTTCTTCAATTGCAACCTATGAGGATAGATTTTATTCACTCTCCAGGTACTTATTCCAATTGTTGCATTCAGATGGGGAGAGGATTTGCAAGTTTGTCAAAGGATTGAACACAAGACTTCAGTTATCAGCGCTGCAGATGGTATCTTCTGGGAAGACTTTTTGGAAAGTGGTTGAGTATGTCAGGAACGTTGAGGGTGTGAAATAAGAAGGTTATGCTAAGTCAGTTGAAAAGAAGGCCCAAAAGGGTAGTGGCAATAGTGGCTCATTCTAAAAGGGTCTGGTTACTCAAGAGTATTATGGATGCCCTATTCAGTCAGCTATACAGATATATGCTAGGGGTACACCAGGGGCCAACTAGCCTTCTTCAGATCATAATGGCTACATCACTTCATCAACTTTGACTTAGAGGTCCACTTCAGATCGGGCATGTTACGAGTGCGGTAAGGTTGGTCATATTTGGTGGTGGTGCCCTTGATTTAGATACTCTGGTCAGTCAGCTCAGCAATGGGCTCCCTGAGTTCCAGCTCTAGCAGGTAGTGGAGGTGGTGCACACGGTAAAGATCGTCCTCACGGTAGATGTGGTGGTCACCAGGATGGTAGAGGCGACACTCAGCCTAACCAGGGTAGTGGTTATGCAGGTAGAGGTGGTACTCATCCTGGTAGGGGTGACACTCAAGCAGGCCATTGAAATCATTTCTATGCTTTTCCAGGTAGACCCAAGGCAAATGCGTATGATGCAATGATTACATGTACTATTCTAGTTTATAACCGGAGGGCTACTACCTTATTTGATCCTGGATCAATATTTTCTGATGTGTCTACCTATTTTGTTGTGGGATTAGCTATGACATGTGATTTACTTGATGCTCATGTTTATGTGTCTACCCCTATTGGTGATTTTGTGATAGTAGATAAGGTCTAACGTGCTTGTCTTGTTACATTCATGGGGTATAACACTTGGATAGACTTAGTGATCTTGAACATGTTAGACTTTGATATCATTCTAGGGATGAGTTGGTTGTCCGTATTATCATGTTATTCCAGACTATAATGCTATAGCGGTTCTTGAGATGTCTAGACTTGAGTAGAAGGGCGATTCTAGCCATGTTCCTAAAAAGATTATATCTTACATTCGTGCTAAGAAGTTGATTGAGAGGGGGTGTTTGGCGTTCTTAGTGCATCTTCGGGACACTAGTGCTAAGGTTCCTCCTAATGGATCAATTTTTGTGGTGTGTGACTTTTTAGAGGTATTTCCCGCAGATTTACTTGGCATGCCACTAGACTGTGATATTGATTTTTGCATCGATTTAGAGTCTGGTACTAGTCCTATTTCTATTCCTCCATATAGGATGGCACTGATAAAGTTTAGAGAGCTAAAGGTTCAGTTGTAGAATTTGCTTAGCAAAGGATTTATTCGTTTGAGTGCCTCTCTGTGGGGTGATCCGATGTTATTTGTGAAAAATAAACACAAGAACATGCGTATGTGCATTGACTCCCGCCAGTTGAACAAGGTCACTATTTGGAATAAGTACCCTCTTTCTCGCATACATGACCTATTTGATCAGCTCCAGGGTGCATCAGTCTTCTCTAAGATTGATTTGAGGTCTAGGTATCATCAGTTGAAGATTTAGGCTGAGGATAGACCCAAGACTGCCTTTCAGACTAGGTATGGGCATTATGAGTTCCTAGTGATGTCTTTCGGGCTTACTAATGCCTCGACTGCTTTTATGAGTTTGATGAATGAGATCTTTAAGCCCTTCCTGGGTTATTTTGTTATTGTATTTATTGATGGCATCCTGGTATATTCTAAGAGTGAGCAAAAATATGCATCTAATTTGAGGGTTGTATTAGAGTTGATGAAAGAGAATCAATTGTTTACTAAATTTTCAAAGTATGAGTTTTCACTGTCTTTTGTATCCTTTTTGGGGCATATTGTCACGACCCAATTTTTCGGTCATGATGGCACCTACAACCCCCGGTAGGTGAACCAATCCCCGTAGCCCAGAACAGTTAGTAATGGGCTACTATCTAGCAAATAAGGGAACAAGACGAATAAAATAGATAACAGGGATATAAATATATACATATGCGGAAACTAAACCAAACCCAAGACCTGGTATCATAGTATAGAGCCAAACTACATACATGGGGTGCAAATAAACCAAAACTATATATACAGATGTCTCTGAATGGTAATAGAGTACATGAAGCAAAAGATAAACTAAAGCTAAGCTCCGATCGCCAAGAGCTCACCCTCAGTCTGAAGTAGTCCCCAACAGATCTCCAAGCACGAATCACAACGATCTAACGGTGTTGGCCCACGCTAGGATCTGCACCCAAAGATGCAGGGGGTAGGGGTAAGCACCAATTCTGAACCTTGGGTCAAATGTATCGGGGATTTTCTCCCAATATATAAAGAGTTAGAAGTCCCCCGAGATACCAAATCGAAGGTCTACGAGTCTAGTTTCCAACGCACAAAACCGCACGTCCAACGGATCTCGGCGTAAAGAGTTATGACTGTTTTACCGCGGACTGTCTGGCAGAAAACGGGTTGCGAACCGGGTCGCGAATCGGGTCGGGTTTAACCCGATTTAAGCTTCAATTTTACGTTTTAACATGCCATTTCAGTTCTGAAACAGTGATAAAATATAAGGGAGGATTCCGAGAGAATTCTTGAATAATTGAAATCGTGCGTAGGCGAATTACGAGCCTAAACTTAAGAACCGTAGTAGCATCGTGCGTGTATTTGAAATAGTTATTTAAAAGTTGTATTTTGGTAAAAATTATATTATTATTGCCTTTTCAAAATATTTAAAAGGTTTATGAAAAATATATTTGATACGATATAAGTGTTTACGTATTTATTTTATAAATTTTTTATACTCCGTAATATTTTAACGGAGATA
Source organism: Jaltomata sinuosa (assembly GCA_003996215.1). Lineage (NCBI taxonomy): Eukaryota > Viridiplantae > Streptophyta > Magnoliopsida > Solanales > Solanaceae > Jaltomata > Jaltomata sinuosa. The sequence goes on from QJPP01004740.1 coordinate 85,622, forward strand.
GGAAATTTAGTTATGTTTAAATTTATTATTATAATATAATAGGTTTTATTGGAAATGATTTTCTATGAATTGTGGTATATTTAAAATATTATATTTATTATACCACGAATTTACGTAATACCCGAATATATAAATAACGGGACGAGAATAATATTTTGTCACCTTGTGAGTGCCACCTCCACTCCACGTGTAAGTGGAGGGAGTGGCCATCAATCATCTTGGTGGCAGCATATGGCATCTTTTGGGAATGGCAGCATATTGAATTGCTGCCTAACATTATGTTGTTGATAAGTATGTAAGTAATTAGTGAATAAATTCACTAAAGCATTACATTCCTCTCAACAAACATTAATTGCATAGTTTTTCCACACATACTATCATACGCATACAGAGAGGGATTTTGGTCGGACCAATTTAAATGTTGTGGTTATATTAAATTGGTTGTAGAAAATCAATTATCTTGTCAAGTTGTTCCGTCCCAAATCCGATTCCGATTCCGATTTAGTTTTGGATTTTCTCGGAGTGGTTCGAGCTTGGACATCGTGTTTCAGCAGCTTGTCATCGGACGACAGGTAGGTTACGGTTTAATTTCCCCAGACTCCGTATATATAGAATAAAATTGTATTAATGGGCATCCTTGGGTTGGTTTATAGGTTGGTACCACAAACCTTGACCGCTTTATTCATGTCCGCTATTTTTCTTCCTCCGTTGTTTGTAGTATTTGGCGATATATTTTATTTATTTACCCTTGCGGTCCTGTGAGGGCCTTATTGACTCTGGAACATAGACGGTGGGATTTTGGGAATGTCCGCGAGTCCCGGGCATAGAATTATCCTTCTAGGCTGGTTATGCTTGCTGAGTAGCTGTGGGCCTGTGCAGGGTCGGTAGGTTGATTGTAAGTTGTTGAGCAGCTATTGTTGTGTGTGAGCATATCATTTCCATGCATATAAAGAGGTTTTATCGATGTTTTACAGTGGTTTTGGCTTTGGGCCTACTGACACTGTTTTCTAAACCTTGCATGGCCCGGGGGGCCGTTTTTGATGGGAATGATTTGGAAATGGTTGATTTCACTTGTGGTTTAAAATCATCAGTTTTACTATTATCACTAGACTCGGCAGGGCCGGAGTGCTAGATGAGGTTTCTTACTACTTGAGATGATTTTTAGCTTCGGTTGGACCGAGCACATGAGATGACTTTTTACTGTTTAGACCCGGCGACGCCCGGGCACCCGTGGAGGGGTTTTTCAGATATTTTCCTACTATTTTTAGTCCTGGACAGGGTCTGGGCATGCATATTTGAGACTGGTTCTATATCTTGATATTGAGACTGGGACTCTATCTTGATACATGTTTTGATACTGAGATATGGTATGGGGTCGAGGACCTCCATGGACCTTGCTATCCGGGCCAGGAGCTACGAGCTGCGTGTGCCGGAAGAGGGGTATACGGGGAGTAGAGGTATACGGGCAGAGACCTTCCATGGAACCTACCTGCTGGGCCGGATCGGCGCCGGAGGAGGTACATACAGAGATACTATGGCACTTGAGATCTTCATGCATCATATCATTCATGGTTCGAGATTCCACCCTTGTTTGCTGTTTGCTGATTGTACGCTCCGGTAGTATGGGATGCCGGAGGGTTTGTTTTCACTTGTTTGTGTTTCTCGGTTGTATGGGCGCCGAGGACTGTAGGTAAGACTTTTGCTATTTAGTTACAGAGTTGTTCTCTATTAGGGATGAGTATGAGATAGTTACTGCTAGAGCTGTTAGTTTCTGAATTTGAGATTGTTATGAATTAGTTGAGTTTTGATTCATGTCTTGAGCATGCCTATTATTATTCTTTCTCCCTTCTTCTTATACTTGAGGTTACCGGTATACCGTCCATTCCGTAAACTTATTTTGTATACACTGTTGTTGCAAGGATCCCAGGTGCGTTGTTTCTTACTTTCACCTGTGCCTTTGGTCTGTATATTCTGCTTGCTAGCCTCATATGTGGTTCTGTTGATTTCCCTCTGGGTTAGTTCATGTGTACCTTTCGTTGAGTTCTGTGACTACTTGATCTATTCTGTCCGTATTTACTTTGCTCTTTTATCTATAATGTGCCCAGTCCGGCCCTATGATACTTAACTGGGTACCTTATGCTTCGCATTTGGTGCTCACCCCTACCCCCTGCATCTTGGGGTGCAGATCCTAGTGTGGGCCATCGCCGGTAGATCGTTGAGATTCGTGCTTGGAGATCTATTGAAGACTACTTCAGACTGAAGGTGGGCTCTTGGCGATCGGAGCTTAGCTTTAGTTTATCTTTTGTTGCATGTACTCTATTTCCATTCAGAGACATCTGTATATATAGTTTTTGTTTACTTGTACTCCATGTATGTAGTTTGGCTCTGTACTATGATACCAGGTCTTGGGGTTTGGTTTAGTTTCCGCATTTGTATATATTTACATTCATATTATCCATTTTATTCGTCTTGTTCTCTTATTTGTTAGATAGTGGCCCATTACTAGCTGTTCTGGGCTACAGGGATTGGTTCACCTACCGGGGGTGTAGGTGCCATCATGACCGAGAAATCGGGTCGTGACAACTTGCTCCCGATTTCTCGGTCATGATGGCACCTACAACCCCCGGTAGGTGAACCAATCCCCGTAGCCCAGAACAGTTAGTAATGGGCTACTATCTAGCAAATAAGGGAATAAAACGAATAAAATAGATAACAGGTTTATAAATATATACATATGCGGAAACTAAACCAAACCCCAAGACCTGGTATCATAGTACAGAGCCAAACTACATACATGGAGTACAAGTAACCAAAACTATATATACAGATGTCTCTGAATGGAAATAGAGTACATGAATCAAAAGATAAACTAAAGCTAAGCTCCGATCGCCAAGAGCTCACCCTCAGCCTGAAGTAGTCCTCAACAGATCTCCACGCACGAATCTAAACGATCTACCGGCGATGGCCCACACTAGGATCTGCACCCAAAGATGCAGGGGTAGGGGGCTGAGCACCAAATGCGAAAAGCATAAGGTACCCAGTAGGTATCATTACGGCGACTGGTCACATATAAGATAAAAGCATAGTATAGACAGAATAGAAGCAAGTAGGTCACAGAAGATCAACGAAAGGTACACAGGAACTAGCCTAGAGGGAAATCAACAGAACCACAGATGAGGCTAGTAAGCAGAATATACACACCAAAGGCACAGGTGAAAGTAAGAAACAATGCACCTGGAATCCTTGCAACAACAGTGTATACAAAATAAGTTTATGGAATGGACGGTATACCGGTAACCTCAAGTGTAAGAAGAAGAGAGAAAGAGTAATAATAGGCATGCTCAAGACATTAATCAACCCAACTAATCATAACAATCTCAAATCCAGAAACTAACAGTCTAGCAGTAACCAATCTCATACTCATCCCTAATAGAGAACAACTCTGTAAGTAAAATAGCAAAAGTCTACCTACAGTCC